>JAPSES010018978.1:0-13527 GCA_029822895.1 Maxillicosta whitleyi
TCTTCCTTGTGCCATTGGCAACAAATCCTGAAAATTTCATCAAAATCCGTCCATAAGTTTTTGAGTTATGTTGCTAACAGTCAGAAAGACAGACGGACGGACAAACAAACGCCGGCAAAAACATAACCTCCTCGGCGGAGGTAAATATCCATCCATCCATTTTCAACCGCTTAGTCCCTTTTCGGAGTCACGGGGGGGGGGGGCTGGAGCCTATCTCAGCAACTACTATATATAAAACAAGGAAGATTGTCCCAGTGATTACATGAGCCTTTTGTCCTATGACACAAAGTGGCAACAGCTGACATGAACCCTGTATCTGATAGTTGTGTTTTACACTGGAAGGAAGGATTAGCAAAGGGTGGATGGCCTCCTCACTTTGTCTCCTCTCCTTGCCTCCTTTCTCCCCTACTCTTCTTGTTTCTCCTCTCCTCTGAGACAGATAAAATGACAGTTACTCATGTCGATGACAGCTTGTTGTGTTACTGTAAAGTAAAAGCTTCTCAACAAATATTCATTCGTCTGCAGCCATAGCTGTACAACCATCCACTCCAAACACTGCCTTTCTCACCTGTTTAAGGTGGATCCTCTTGATTTTCATTTCCCTTGAGACTGCGTTCAGACCATGTGACAGGTTTTCCAGTGATCATTCTTTGTGTCTCTGAGGTTGAATGGAAGTCATGTGACAGCTTGAACTCGTCACTTCCTTTATAAACAGAATATATGATAAAATGAAGCCATATTGATGGCCATTATCAAAGGAAAACACTGGCGTCGTAGACACAAATGTTGACATGATACACTAGCAGATTGGAGGTGTTGACCCATGTCAACTGTCAGGGAAGAAATTATCATCCGTTCTAAATTCTAAAAATGCATGTAGTCGTGTCATGTAAAACTCTGCTCTCCACTGCGGTCCCCGGGCAGTCAATTAACAAACAGACTCTCAGGTGTCGGTAAGCATTTTGTTACAGAAGTGTGTCTATTTTTCCTGAGTTTGTCTTAGGACTCATGCATTACAGATTGACAGGTAACTTCTAATGGCATTGTGCTTGGAGCTTCACAGAAAACAACGGAAAGAGAAGAGATGAATTGGTCTGTCTGTAAAAAAAAGAAAAGAAAAGAAAACAATCACTACCTGCTACATTATTTGTAGTAATTGTGAGAATAAATGAGGCTGTTGCAACCTACAGTGCACAACTTCTGTGACAGCCTTTGCATGTTAAAAATACTTTCTAAATATATAAAGATGGACTACAATTTTTTTTTTTTTAACGTCTTTTCACAAAATGACTGCAACAATGTGACTTATTCTTGATCGATTAAGTATGACTGGGACTGTGTGTGATGATAACACCTGGTGAAAGGTAATTACTCAGGTGGAGAACTAGGAATAAAGAGAATGATAGGATTGAATTCTGGATGTGATGAACAAAAGACACTGATTCATTAATCTTCTGTTGGTCAGTCTATTCATACAGCGCTGGGAGACATGCAGCAAAGTTTCCTCCGAATCTTTGTTATTTTTTGTCAAAATCCCTTGGCCTCCTTCCTCTCCATCATCTGGAACTGGATTGCCTAATGTTTTCACTTGCATTAGTTTATTTCATATACATAGTATGTAGAGTTTAGTTCTGGCTGCTTTGTCACCTCCACTTATCATCTCACACATGAACTAACCACCTTTCAGAGAAACGTGTCTGAAAATAGTAACAGGGCAACAGTGTACTTCGATATCATCTAATATTCCTGACAGCCCTCCCTATTAAAGTCTATATGTGGTGAGTTAAAGTGCTAAAGTAAAACTGTTACACATATCCAACTCGTTATAATGTTGTGGAACTCAGATTGTGATAGAACCCTACACCTACACGGAACGGTCGAATGATCGAATACCGTACCACCAAAACAATGTATTATAACTCAAAAATGGTCATTATGTGTAGGCAGTTTGTAAGTTAAAAAAAATAAAATAAATAAAAAACAAGAGCAAAAGTGAATCCAACAGGGAAATGTATTTACTAGTGGATTAGCTGCTGGCACCTGTCGAACTATTTTAAGCTGAAGTGTACGTACGTGGTGTATGCATGAAGCTTACCCTGTTGGAGCCTTTGTTTTCCACCGTTTACCCAAGGCAATTATTATGATTGGTTGTGCAGTGTGCAAGCCTTCTTGTCATCTTATCCTTGCCATAGGTGATTGATTTGGAGGTGGGCATTTATCCTGCTGCCTGCCTCAGTCCTCATGTGAATACAGCTTCATTGGGATTTACTGACTCTGTTGTGATGCTCTGTGAACAACAAAGTCTGTGACTTTGCAGTAGTTGCAGTCTAGTCAAGTGATACTTTTGCAAGGAAGACTGGTCATGAAATGAAAATGATCACCGTAATCCTTGCAACGTTTCAGTCATGTTGCCCTGACATCAGTTTTTTTCAAAAGGTTTTATTAGAAAAGACAGCACATGAGAACAGAAAGACTGCGGAATATTTTCCTAACAGTGAGTAATCTTCCTGGAGCGACTAGGTAGCTTTGGTGTGGAAGATGGCTAGTTTGAATCCCAGGTGGGTCCTTGGGTAAGGCCCTTTACGCTATACATACCTATACCCTGCCACAAAGGGGCACAAGCCAGTGCCTCATTGTGCCGGTCCCAAGCCTGGATAAATACAGAGGGTTGTGTCAGGAAGGGAATCCGACGTAAAAACCTGTGCCAAATCAATATGCGAATCTGATTGGCTGTGGTGACCCCTGGAGGGAAAAGCCAAAAGAAAGTCTTAGTAAGTAATTATCCTGTAGTGTGAGGCATGAATCATTCTGTTTGTAATAAAACATGAAAACACATTGTGGAACCGCAAGAGAAGTTAAGAGCCACTTTAGTAAACTCATTTTTTTCTACATATTATTTTTATAATCCTCCTAAATTACCTTCCTTTGCAACATTTTTTTTTTTTTAGCTTAGACTCTGAAGAAAAAAAATCCCTACAGAAAACAGTGGAACATGAGGCCAAGAGAGAAGGTAAATGCTCAGGTAGATGCTGAGCTGTCTTGTTTTCTTGTTTGACAGGACAGTTAGATGGGAGGGTTGATAAGGCCAGTGGCCTCCATAGTAGGTGGAGGTATGTGCTGCACGCAGCAGACAAAGTCATGTTTTCTCATTGATCCCATTCATGCATGAATAAGCATTCAGGCACAGAAACATTCACACACTATAGCTGTGGGGGCAGGATAATAATCTTGATTTCTTTGAGGATGTGGGAGGACCAGTTGCCAGTGATTGGCTCATTTATCCTGTTGTATCGTGGGAGTCTGAGATCTGGCTCCAGTAAACTTAGGTGTTGATGTACAGTGAAAAAAACAAAAACAGAGGAATGAGAAGTAAAGCATTGTTTCTTGTCTTACTGTGTATTATGATAATATTAATTTAGCTGAGATTTTTAGTTTCAGTGTTTGAGTTTTCAGGTATTAAGAAGAAAATGTTCATTTATACATGATTAAGAACGTAGGATGAAATTAGAAACAATATGGATGTTTATATGAAACTGGGTTTATTTTGGTATCTGTATATTGACAATGTTTTAGGCCTAACCTGTAATTTTCTCTTTTTACTGTTAGATGCAGGTTTTTATGTAGAAATAATGTAAAAATATGTTTTATCTGAAAAATACTTTCCCTTTTATCTCAGTAAATATATATTTTTAATATAGACCCAAGGGGCTTCCAAACTTACTTCACTGGTTTTTGGATTTTTAGTCCCTCTATCCCATAGAAGCACCCAAATGCATTTTGCACAAAGCTGTTTTAGTCTGATACACCATAAACCACCGACGTTGCTCAATCCACTGTAGCGTTCATGTAACTTTAGTTGGGTTGTCAAACACATTTTACTTTAGGAGCCACATTGGATCTGAGGCGGGCCAGGTAACTAAAAATAATAACATCATAGCTTATAAATAATGAAAACTTTACATTTTTGTCTTTGTTTTAGAGCAAAAAAGCTCAATTAAATTAAGAAAACGTACATTTACAATCTAGCTTTTCATAAAAAATGTGAATAACCTGAAAAAACCTCAAGGTTCTTTACAAAAAATAAGTGCAATTTTAAAAATAGTATGCCTCCACTTCTTATTTCTACCTGTGCATTACAGATCACAGCGGCTCTACAAAGACAGAAACACATTTATTAACAGGCACAATGTTAAAAGTTTGGAGTTTGAAATTAAAATGACTTTGACTCAATTAATTCATCTTCAGTATAATGTTTGCACTTTCATCCTTTGGGCCAGAATGTAACTTTTGGTAGGCTGGTTTAGGCCCATGGGCCATATGTTAGACACCCCTGCAGTTTTTTTTTAATAATTGAATTATGTTAATCTTATTTTAATAAGAAATGTCCGCATGAATCAATTTGAACGTATTTACCAATGTATTAATAAAATAATCCAGCTAATATTAAAATGAAATTAACCTCTAACAGACCAAACAAACGGTCCATCCAGTATCTTAATTAACTGTCTTTGTTGCTTGTGTGAAGTAAAATGTGTTAATATAAAACACACTAGAGAATATCTGGCTTTTTTCTGTATATGTGCGCCCATATATTAGTCTAAGGATGTGTGTATGTTTGTCAGAATGTGTAGGGTTTTGTGTTGTGTGTTACTGCCTCAGTTGATTTAAAGGTCTTTGCCATTTTGTGTGTGACCCAGTGTGTCTGTATGTATGTATGTGTGTGTGTGTGTGTGTGTGTGTGTGTGTGTGTGTGTGTGTTATTTTCCAGTTCAGTTACTTTGTGAGGCATGTGTTGGCAGATTGCCGAGCCTGGGCTCTACACCCAGTAGACGCAGTCTCAAATGGCAAGCCCAGATGCTGCAACTCACAGCCCATACACACTCTGTACCACACACTCACACACACACACATACACACACACACACACACACATGCATTTATTTCTGTTTCTACTTTTCCCTCTTTGCTCTGCGTTACTTCGTGTCTCATTTATTTTTTGTGTGTCTAAGAAAGACAAGAGTGGAGGAGAGGAAGTGAGTGTTGTTGTAGCTGGAGGATAGTGTGTGTGTGTGTGTGTGCGTGCGTGTGTGTGTGTGTGTGTGATTGCTACTTCTGATAAGTGAGGACGCTGGACTTTGATCTGTTCTCCTCGGACGAACTGAAGGAGTCAAAAGTAAAAAACACACTGACGCAGCAATCTCAGAACTAGATGGACCTTCTCATCTCCTTTCCTTGTTTCCTCTCCTTTTGTCTTCTCCTACTCTCTTCTCTGTTCATGTTGCTGCTTCTCCTTGTTTCCTTTCCTCTTTTTCATGGTTTCATCTACTTGTTACTAGTTTCTTCTCATTATCTCCTCTCCTTGTTCACCTTGTGTCTCTCCTCCTCCTCCTCCCCTCTCCCCCTCTTCTTGTTTGTCCTCCCCTCCTTCACCTTGCGCCTCTCCTCTTCTCCTCTCTTTGTTTCTCCTCCCCTTCTTCACCTCGTGTCTCTTCTCCTCCTCCTCTCCTTGTTCCTCCTCCCCTCCTTCACCTCGTGCCTCTCCTCTTCCCCTCCTACTCTCCCCTTCTCCTCCTCCTCTCGCTGATGAATTCAACCCTCAGACTACACCGGCTGTAAAAGACACTTTTCTCCCAGCGTTTTATGGTTCCGTTCTTTATTTGTTTATGTATGTGGCTGGGTAGACACACTTACAGCACAACATTTATATACAACCCTGCACTGGAGGCCGCAAATTCATAGTGTTTGTTCACTTTTTGCTCATATTTTTGCTCCTTGTGTTATATATTTCAATCCATTTTTTACTTTCCGGTGCCTGTTCTCACCTCCCCTCCAGAGGAAAACATGCTAAAACAGTGCAGAGAATGTATGAGTGTAATAAGGCTAATTCTGTCTTTTTTCTCCCCTTCCATGCCCTGTTTTCCTTCCCCTGCTCCGCTGCTTTGTGCTGGTGCCATGTGTTTGGACACATCTGCTCCCTTAGGTGAGTCGAATTTTTCTTACAGTGCATTTCGGTGCTAACCCTAAGAGACACCATGGATTTCAATTGTACAGGAAGGTTATGCCTGAGTCTATAACTATCTATAAATTGTGCTTCACAGTTTTACTAGAAATTATGCACCATAAATTAAAATAATGAAACATCCAACTTCAATTTTCAGCACATGCTATTAATTAAAATAGGTAATGGAAAATGTTAGCAGATATACCTGCTGCTTGCTGCGCACTCCTTTGAATTCTATATCCTAATCATTATAGCAAAAGGAAGATTAATTGCAGTGGACTCCATTATGTTCATGTGAATTTGTGTATGCATTGTTTTCCTGCCACATTTGTCAGCAAGACTTCAAATCATGAAAATCTTCTCACCGTCAAAATGAGGAGACTTGGCTGAATATGCTAATTTAGATTTTATGCATCTGTCATGGAAATTGTTGGAAAGACAGTGATGAAAAAAAGAGAGTTGTGGAATTAGACAAAGAATGACAGCTTTGATTTATCACTGGGTTTAATGGGGCACCTGAGTGGAAATCCTGCTCCTTTCAGGCTCATGGTTCAACTTTTCTAAATCATCTAGCTTTGGAAATGATCTGAAAGAGGACAAGAGTAGTTTTTTTTGTGGTAAATATGTCGTAGTATGCACTCAAGCCATGTCCACCCTTATTCAAAAACTTTTCTAAACACAACTTTCATTTTAAAAAGTATTGTCTGTCCATATGACAACACAAAAGAAACTATAAATATACAGACAAACCATATTTTACCATACTAGGCATAGCAGATAGAGAGGCTTTAATCTGTCGTGAAGGTGAAGCATCAACATGTTTAGTTGAGAACTTGTGTCGGTTGTGGAAGTATATTCTTTACATGATGTAGATTTATCCCTAACATCGGTCTGGTCTGTCATTCAAAGGTATTCATGCTAATGCTGATCCACTGCAAAGTCCAATCTTAATTCACTCCTTAGCCCTAACCCCTGCCCCTTGGCCTTGGCACTACCCCTTAAAACAGAACTGCGAGGGGTAGGGATGTAAATATTCTCCTATGAAATGGAACATTACTTCACGACCTCTTACATCATCAGTGTTTATCGTTACCGCTGTCAACAGATGTGACAACTTTGTATCTGAAAGTATTCATCATGCCGTCAACTGGAACTGTCTCTGTTCCATGGGTTTTGTTCATCTCTTTACAGCGATCAACTATAAACGGCAGGAATTTGATGTTTCAGGTGCAGCTTCATTACACAAAGACATAGTAGACATGAACAAAATGTTCATGGTGTGACAGCAGCGTTTTCCAATTTCTCAGTTTGTTCTGTCAGTACCAATATACTCGAAGCAGAGTGTTGAACCCAGAAAGACCCAAACATAAAGTGTTGACCAAAAGCGTCTACTGACTCAAACTGGTGAGCTATTAATCCTATCAATACATGTAAATAATTAATAAAAAAAAAAAAACACATTTATTTATTTTATTATTATTATTAAATAGGTTTAAACTGTAGAAACACCATCATCTTCTACAACATTGATACACCAGTAAAATCCATAGAGTTGGATTAATGATAGTGGATGGATGCACTTGGTTGGTGTTCAGTTAACAGTAAAAAGTCACCTTTTACTCAGTTTTTTCTTTTTTGATACAATAACTTTTGACTTTACTCTGAGCTTTTATGAATATTGTCACGATCAGAATAAATATAGGAAAAAATGCAAAATTCAGAGGATAACATTAAACTGCCACAAAAGTAACACTGGGTAACAAAAGACTTCACTTTGGAAATATTTTTTTTCCTGTTGTTTTTGTTTTGTTTTGTTTTTTAACCTTAAATGCCATTTCCATATGGATGAGAGGCCCAAGCATCAAGAAAAATAAGACATCCCCATGTGGACAGAGCGTCAGAGAAATAGGTTTAAAAGAAAAGGTTTGAAAAAACAAACAAACATAAATGCTGATGAAATACCATAATATCAGAACAGTATAATGACCTGATTGAGTTTCATACAGTAAAGACCAAATTGTGACACAATGAGTGGTTAGAGCATCTCCAAAACTGCAGGTGTTTTTGTTGTTACCGGTTATGAATAGTTAGTAACCCATCAAAAGTGAACAACCAGATCTTAAGCCAGTGGACCTGTATAAAGTTTCCACCATTTTCCTACATTAAAAATATGATGAATTAATGTGGCTTTAAATAGGGGCAACTATCACCATTTTAATGAGGTCTGCCCATTGGAAATGTAAGGGAATTTTTTTGGGGTAATTTTTGTTCCTACTTGAAATACAAAACTGTATGATAGCACACAATTCACACATTTTGATGTATAATTTGCATAAATTTTCTCAAAGCTGCAGGACATAAAATTTGTACATAACAAGAAAGAGGAATACATCAAATATTAATCGTCCTTCTTATCCTTGCGCATAATAGCAGATACATAATTGTGATTCTGTCCACTTTGCGGAGTAATTACAGCCACTGGCTATTAAATGACATGTGTCCCTGTCGTCCTGTGATCACATCATTTTCCTGGCAGCTTCTTAGGTCTGTCTTTTTCTGCTTCCCACTGTTTGAGCCACTCACATCATCCTCTTCACCACGTAGACATAATCATGACTTATAATTGTAATAACAAAGTCAGCATGATAATCGCGCAGCCCTTCTGCTCAGAGTAAAGGTGTGGGTGCAATCAGCTTTTTCCACTTTATTATAAGGGAAGGACACTGACTATTATTAATAACTGCCCTCATTCACAGCTTTACTCTCATCACGCCTTGATAATATTTCCTTAATAATGTTAATACTGATAATAATACTAATTCTTATAATAAAATTTAATAAAAAAACACCAAGAAATAGTGCTCTGACACTAGAAGTGTTCTCAGGGGCTCAATAACCTTTGTTGTTTTTCTGCATCGTCTTTAATTTTTCAAACATATTTTGGCAACCCACCAGGAAACCTTCTCAGGAACGGTGTTTGTTGTTATTTAGTCATTCATTCTTTGTCTCCGTGGGGCACTTGAAGTCCTGTTTTTTTGTGAATCAGTGTGCGGCAGCATTATGGACAACAATAACACAGCTCTAGTAATTTTGTCAGTGCACAGGACCAGTGGAACCCCCTGTGCTACATTTCTAAAAGGAGCTGGATCAGATCAACACTGTATTATTACTATGTGTAATGGGAAAACCTGGGATTATGGACAATTGAGCTTCTCATCACTTTCTCATCTGGTTGTACTTTCTCTTAAATTGCTTTACAGGGGGGAAAAAAAAACTTTCTTGATGAGCTTTACATAATCTCAGTATATAAGGATTGATTGTTGCGGATGGGTTTGACATAGCTCAGTGGTTTTATGTGCTGAGAAACACTGAAATGGAGCCGTGTGAACTACTGGAACCATTATATTTCTGCAATGGCATTATTCATGCTCATGTCACTTTTATGATTCGATAAGTAGTTGCGTCGTACAAACTTGCATTGTTTTGTGGAAGGCAGACTTTCAGTCATTTGAAGTAAACAAAAAACACTCGAAAATGTTTTGTCAGAATTTTGAAGGTGCACAACAAGTTGGAACTCAAAAAATGAGAAATAACTTATCTCTGGAGTAGGGTTCAACTGGTTATGGGTTGGGATGCACCAATGCCGATACCAGTATCGAGTATCGGTCCGATACTAAGCGTGAGTAAATGTAGTTGTACTCGTAAAAGTACTCGGATGCAAACACACTGATACCACTTACAGCAGCGTGATAGGTTAAGTGCAGCAGTTATGCGGCAGAGGAGTAATGTCAGGAGTGTGGAGATGTTTCAAAATAAACAATGGTGACAAAAGTAACGCCGACCGCAAGTAACATTATACGACACAGACGGATAAGGATGAAGATAGCGTACATTCTGTCCATTTTCAGGTGCTGGTGGATGTGTACCCAGACGGAAAATACCACCAGGAACCGTGGAGGTAGAGGACAGGGTTATAGCTAGCGCAAAGTACCGTTACGCTATAATTTTGGGCTGCTATGCTAATTTTCTCCCGCTACGTTAAATTTTCAATACAGTGTAATGGCATTTTGACTGTATTTATTTGACCAGTAATGCCAGATCAGCTGTGACGTATAACCAGTGCAGACACTGATTAGTCAGACAGTTTTTTCTGTGATCCGCCGTTTTACAAAAATCAGATGCGGAAGTAGACAGTAAATAGCGATACATGAATCTACATAATAACTGAACAAAAATACACCATGGTCAGTCACATAGATTCAGTCTTTGGTGGTGGACGTAGAAATTCAGATGAGAAAACACGCAACTCTGAGCAGATGACATGAAAGTAACACGCCAAATCAGAGTAACAGAGTAACCCCCCCCAGTACGCCAAAATAAAATCCTAGCTGGAACCCTGGAGGATCTGTTCAGAGAGAAACTGTGTTAGTGAAAAACTACGGACATATTTATATATTTATGAAAACTACCCATATCAATATTAATATTAGTATCTACATTAGTGTTACTTCCTCTGTCGTGGCCATGTTTGTTATTACTGACTTTTTTCTTCTCATAAAACTTTACTTTTCTTCATGGTATTTTTCCTAATTAAGAGCAGTGCCCTCTGGTGGATTGATTGATAAACACTCATTCCAACACATTAAATGTCAGGAGCAGCACTTTGTTCCAGTCAGACTAATGACAACTACAATAAAACACATTTTCAAAAGGAACTAAGAACTGTAATGGGGTTATTAAGTACTCGTATCAGTACTCGGTACTGGCAAATACTCAAATATAAATACTTGTACTCAGCCGGTATAGAAATGTTGTTTGTGTGTGTGTTATACTTGTACTCAGCCTGGAAAAAAGTGATATCAGTGCATCTCTAGTTACGGGCAACGATGGTGATCAGGTCTGATAGACGCTGTTCTTTATGTAATATTTAATAAGACAAATAGATTGATCTTGAATTATGTCCTACCCACGTTATTATCTAATTGATTGCATGTCACAAGTAATAAAAAAAATGAACACTGAAATGAGAGAACATTTACTTCATTACTTCTACTTAGCAGAACTGCATATTATTTGAATCACAATTGCAATGTCAGCCTTTGTAGTTATGAGAGAGTGAAAGTGTCGTGGTATTTTTCAGTTCGAGGTGCACGGGTGAATGTGCCAAATGAAAGTTACCTAAGTTTGACTTGAAAAACATATAAATGTTACTACAGTCACTAACCTGTGCATTTAGCAAACAAGCAAATAGACTAACACAAAACCTGACAGTAAATGTTGTGCCTGGTAATTAATTTTAAGAGTGAGAATGTAAGAGCGAATCAATAATGTAAAGTGCTTTGGGTGCCTTGAAAAGCACTATAGAAATCGAATACATTATTATTGTTGTTATTATTATTATTATTATTATTATAATTATTAATGGCCAATTAAACCCCCCCCTCCCCCCCCAAATAAAGAAAACAGATGAAACCACTTAAATATGCCAAGTGTTCTAATAATTTTCTTTGTATCGTATTATTTGTGTAATAATAAATATTGTATGTCAACATTGTCATGTTGGTTGGTTCCTAGCGACTGAAGACGTATAGTGGAATAAGAGTAGCGTTAAAAAGACATGAAGGCATTACAGGAGGTCCTCAGGTTACGCGGTACTTGACCTACGCTGTTGACTTTACGACGCCTGAGTCTCATCTGTCATTTTGCTTCTAGTCGCCCCATAGTGTAGAGTTTCTGTGTTTGTGTGCCGTAATTTTCTCAATATCCTGGCCTTTTTCACGCTCCTTTTTCACATCAAAAAAGAAAGCAGGATCTTCCAGCGATGCTGCCAAGAGGAAAGCTATTACAATGGAAACGAAGGTGGATATCATTAATTCCAACTCAAGCTGAAATTCGGGTTACGTTGGCAGTGTAGGAACAGAACTTGTTCGTAACCTGAGGACCTCCTGTAGGGCTTTTTGTCTCAGACAGCAACGTGATTTACTAACATGAATGGTATTGAATTTGCTGACCATTTTTGTATTGTTAAATGCCAAACACTAGCATGTCTTAACCCATTTCCTAATTCAATATGGCCACAGGAGTTGCACTTCCACTTGCACTATTTGACTGGAATGTATCTTCAGCACAATTGATTGACAAGACATGTTCTTTATGTGCTAGAGAAAATCAAAGGTGAGCTGAAATCTTCAACTTGAGGAACTGCCATAAGGGCAGCTGCACATAAACTCCTGGCAACCCTTCTTTTTTTTTTTTTTTTTTTTTTCTATAGCCTCAGGTTCTTTTAAACTTACCATGTCTTCAGGATTTCACAGTCCACATTTTCCTCTGTGTTGTCCCTGGTCCTGAGCTCACTAATGTGAAGCGCACAGAGGCAGATAATGTTCTCAAATGGCCAGGAGGCTTGCCCAGAAGTCAAGCAGAGGTTTAATAAACTCTTATTTCCACATAAGTGTTGTAATGTTTCATGTTATTCAATTAACAAGCTGCCCCTGCACTGCTAGTAGATTACCAACACCCTCATCAGGTCGGTTTGTGACCCTAAGATAATTTGCACTGCTGTCGGTAGATTGCACCAGTCATTACTGAAATTAACTGGATGTGTCTGTGTTGATAAATTTACGCATTATTAGTAAATCACCCACCGAAGTGGACACTCCCATCATCTCTCTCTGTTTTTTTGTTTGTTTGTTTGTTTTTGTTTTGTTTTATTGCAACCTCACATTACTTTGCCCTGTGCAGTAAATTTGGCCCACAGAATAGAAAAAGCAGTACTCGCCTGTCTTACCTCATTCTCGCGGCTAAAAGGTATCTTTAACCAAAATGAATGGTTGTCGTAGAGTCTATCCGCTGGCTATTCATAATGTCAGATAAAGATGAAATACCATCTGCAGCACCAGCAATGCGCGTTAGCCATGAATTGATTTTTAAAATTACTTTGACAGACTCTGGTGCAAGTTTAGAAGCTCATATTCAACACTGTCTTAGTGTAGAAACAGAACCTCCTGCAGATGATTGTGATTCATGTTGCATATTAATCAGCCATAACATTATGACCACTGACAGGCAAAGTGTTAATAATGTTGGTGATCTCATTACAGTGACACCTTTTAGTGGGTGGGACATATTAGGCAGCAAGTGAAGAGATAGTCTTTAAAGTTGGTGTTTAGGAAGAAGAAACGTGCAGTATAACGACCCGAATGAGTCTGATGAAGAACAAATTGAGACAAAATAACTGGGTCAGAGTATCTCCAAAGTAAAAAAAACAAAACAAAACCCTGAACCGGGCCCAGTGTCATCTGTTATTACCTCCGCCAAGGAGGTTATGTTTTTGCCTGGGTTTGTTTGTTTGTCTGTTTTTTTGTCCGTTTGTTAGTTAGCAACATAACTCGAAAAGTTATGGAAGGATTTTGATGAAATTTTCAGGATTTGTTGGCAATGATTATGTTGGAAATAATTAACTTTTGGGGGTGATCTGGAAGAAATCCTGGATTCTGGATCACTTTGAAATTTTCGTTAACATTGGG
>JAPSES010018989.1:0-13525 GCA_029822895.1 Maxillicosta whitleyi
TTCACCTCTCCGTTCTTCATCAGCCGTCCTAATATTTACACCTCTGCTAAGAACTTGTCATAACTCAGAGCCCAAATATGGTCTTCCATGTAAAGCTTTTCCAAACACCGTCCCTGCCAGATGCACTCCGTAAACTTTGTGGTAACTTTTTCCTCACACATGGATGCGCTGATCACCAATATGAGCCAGTGACACTTTCCAGAAACTAAAAACATCACGGCCAGCTGGAGTGTACAGCTGTGTAATCGCACCAAAGCCGGCACCGCACCGGAGTGGAGGAAGAATCGATAATAATCATAAAAATGTAGACGTTGCATAAGCAAAAAATGTAGGTTATTTCCCCTCCCGTGTCTTTGTAGAGTTCATATAAAATGACTTACCAGGCCATTTTGATTAAATTCAGCTTTACAGGCCTTTTTATAGACTTAAAGGGATCATTCTGAAGTCATCACATTTCCTTTTCTTTTTTTTCTTTTTTTCTTTTTTTTTTAGAAGGGAAAGGCTTCACCAGAGATGTTACTGTGACAGGAGTTATTTGTTCATGTTTTATAAGGCCACCAGAGAATTTCTTAGCAAGTGCAGAGTGAACAGTGTTTCTAAGGCTTTCAGTGGTGTAGTGTTTCACATAAAATCTTTAAAGTGGTTTTCTATGAGGCTTAGTGTGGCTGCTCTTAACCCTTTAACCCCTGACGTGTCTGTGGTGAGCGTTCTGAATGTACGGTTGATGTATTCATAAAAATACAACTGTTTGCTCAACAGGAAACATTTCAAGTCGTGCTGATAGAATAGACTTTGTTCTTTCCATAGACATCTGAGCATGCTCAGTGCACCCCCTCATGTTTGTGGAATGGGGGGGGGTGGTGTAAAACGCTATAAAAATAGATGTTCAGTGCATTTTTTTCCTCCTTTTTTGCTGTTTTCTTTGTCATTTTAATTGTTTTACTGTTGTTTACAGTGTTGCGATTTTCCTTAAATTTATTTTCACTGGGTTTTTACTGAGTTTTGACTGTGTAACTGCTTTTTTGGAGTTCAACCAGGTGTCAGAAAGGAGCTGGAATGATTTAGAAAAAAAAAAACTACTGGGCCGGAAATCAAATAATTGTTGTTCAGTTTGTTCCAGTTGATGTTCAGCATCCCTAAACTCTTATTGATGTACATTCTGAGTGCTTTATTTAGTAAAAACCTGTCAAACTTAAACATTTCTCTGTTTTTTTTTCTGTCATTCCATTTGTTTTAACTCTAAAACACAGTCAAACAAAGCCACTAAAGAAAAGGAACATGAACACTTAGTCACAACAGCTTTAATGAACCTGAAACAGACGGTTCACAGCAGCACATTTACCTGGACTCATGTCTGAGGGGTTAAAGGGTTAATGTCGTCTGTCCAACATGAGAAAATATTCACTGGAGTCATGGTTTCACTGTTGGAACTAAATGAATGTTGCGTAGGTTTGATGTGGGGTTTTTTTGTTTTTGTTTTGTTTTTATAAGCTGCAGATGCAGTTTCTTCCCATTTATTACTACACGGTGTGTGATTCTGCAGGAAAAAAGCATTTATTCTAAATATGATTGAATGTTCTATAAAGACTGAATCTCAATCTACTTTTGCAACAAGCAAATACTAAAAACCGTAGAACCGGCAGGAAACCCAGTAGTCTGAAAAACACTGCTTATGCTGCATTTATGTTAAATTGGACCTGCCATTAGGAGAAGCCAAGTGGGACAAAGTGTTTATGCAGCGTCTTAGATGTAATTTAGAGTTTTTACCATATCTCTGACAGAAACTGCAGTCATTTTAACAAACGTGTGATAAATACTTGCCACTGACAGTAGATATAATGTCTAAAGGGAAGCTGAGGCTTAGTCTTGATTAAATGTACTAGTGTGGCTTATGGGCTTTTATGTAAACTCCCTATTTTGGGTTAAGAAACGGACTTAAAACTAGACCCAGCGATCTGGCGCGTCGCACAGTGCGTGGTAAAACTTTCAATATGAAGGTCATGAAAGTCCCGCCCACTTCCCCCTGCATGACCTCTGACACTTATCTATTAGCTGGACAGATTCTCTAGCAGTGTTCTGAACCACTATGGTTACTGTACGACCAATAGTCAAACGCAGCTCCCAAGTCGCGTTTGAGAAAGGGGTTGATGACAACTTCACGATAAAGCCTGAGGCTGCTGCAAGCACTAACGCTAGCACCGTCCAGCGTGCTAATCTAAAGTGATCGCTAATGCTACACGCTTGGTTTGTTTACTGGTCTTCACTGGTGATTTTCAGATTTAATGGAACTAAATCCTTAAATTGAATAAGAGTTAAAACGTGTGTAATTACAACACACTTTCACATTGGTAAAATAACTATGAGGATTGGCTTGACTGAAACCTAACTATTAGCTTATATCGCTAGCTTAAATTACAAATTCGTAAACCAGTGAGAGACAGAAAAATATCAGTTACATTTTTACATTCAACACTAACGTACGTTGTGACTTTTTTTCTCCTCTTTTTGATGTCAAGGTTGGAAGTTACTCTACAAAATAAAAGTCTGTTATGTCCAAACCGGAAGTTACCTTTTACATAGTAAAAAATAAAAACAATGTACAAAGACGCAAATACAGAAGTGAATTTATTTACCAAATGAGAATTAAACATTTTTGAGTTTTATTTATTTTACATTTTCATTTGCCATGCGCTTATTAAGAGCATTTTAAGATTACAAAAATAAAATGTAAAAATGTCAGATTGTGAAATTCAGCTTTAAATGTGGCAACATTCTGCAAATGGGGATAACGCAACATATTTCTACTGATTATATGACAAAAACTGCACGGATTGTAGGTGCTGTAACGCATACACTGGCTGCTCATACTTTGTTGCATGATCCTGGCACTTGTTGCATAATTTGATAATGCAATATTTGGAAAATTTCAGATCGCAGAAGCCACAGTACAGATCATATCACTGTTTATGAGTCATGGATCGGATTAGTTTTAGGCTAACTTTGTTTTCCATTTAAAGGAAAATGCTGGAGGTAGAAAATATCCTTATGCAACCCAGACCTGTCTGGCTAAATAAAAAGTCTGAAGATAGATGATACGATAACATTTCATGGCCCTGCAGAAAAGTAAAGCTACAAGAATTTGTGTTGAGTGGAAATGTAACTTTATCTGTGGGAAAAAAATTAGATTCCTTTTATTGTCATTCGATCATGTTAAAAACAACATGGAGGAATGAAAAGTGTCTCCCAGGACCAGTGACATATACAAAACATAATATATATATTTGATGTTAAAATTATGTGTTATATAATTTCTTCCATTTCTCACTTGTGTTTATATTCTCATCTAAATTGTGAGAAAAGCTGAAAAATAGAAAAATTATTATTATTATTTATTTATTTATTTATTTTACAGCAGTTGCAACATAAAGACAACGTAAACTAACTCACACCTCAGTAAAATTCTACAGGAAAGTTATAAATGCAGCCGTCTATGTCTGTGCTTTACCCAGAGTTTTGTTTCTCAGACAGAACTGCACTTCACTGTGAGTAGAGCAGCAGGTGTAAAGAGCAGAATGAATAATGGTGGCTTTGTTTTATATCATTAAACCACACAAACTTTGTAAACTCAATGTCATCACTCAAAAATATCCTGAACATAAATAAATAAATAGAAAGTACAGCCAAAGAGCAGGGTATCAGTAGGAAAACATGCCACCACACAATGACAATTAGCAATAATGATTAAAAAAGATTATTATTATTATCTGTGTAGGTTGTTTTTAAAGAAATTCTCCACATTTTGTCTTTTTATTGCGATAATTATAAACCTAACATGAGCACATCATCGGTTTTTATATTGCTTGTGTGTGTGTTTGAGTTAAATAATCACCTTATTTCAATTTCAAATGAAGATATTTTCATTTAAAACCTTGAAAATGCTATGAAATCGTACACATTTATTTCACAGTATCAATATTTTAACCACATTCATAAATCAATATTTGGTAGAATTTTGTATTTTTGCTCACGGCTTTCATGTCCGTTGGCATGTTTTCTACTAGTCTTTCATGTCACTGTTGGCTGTTGTATTCCATTGCTGGAACATAAATACAGATGGATCGGCCGAGTTAGATGGACGGTGATCATTCATCTTCCTCTTGGTCACATCCCAGAGGTTTTTCAGGGGGGGTTCAGGTCTGGAAATTTGGAGTGGGGTCACTTAGATTTCCCTGATCAAGGGTGTAGTGGTCCCTGGAGAAGTAGATATACTATATATTTATATATTTTAATATTCTATTACATATTGCGACTGGATAGCTTAGTGATTAACACCGCAGACTTTGGTTCGGAAGGTTGCCAGTTTGAATCCCAGGTGGGCCCTTGGGCAAGGCCCTTTACGCTATACATGCATATATATACCTTATAAGTCGCTTTGGATAAAAGCGTCAGCCAAATGTAATATAGGTATATTATATATTTTATGACTATTTATAGATAGATAGATAGATAGATAGATTAGATTACTTCTTGCTCACAGTTGTGTAAGGCATTAATAACAAATTTTCATAAACATTTTAGTGGGTACATGTTCAATAGTGCTTGTGTTACAACACACTTTTTGGACATATTTGAAGTGCTCAAATTAAGACAAAAACAAAAATCAGCAAGACCAAGAGACCTTAATGAATCAAAAATGCGACTGTAAAGTTCTATTTCCTGAAGGAGAACGGGTATGAAGGGCATGGGTACGACCCGGTCTCTTTATCATGGTCTCTCCGATCCAGTTCCACCCTGATCCGGTCTTCCGGTTCTTTTGTTGCTCTTGCGTTTAGTTGTTGTTAGTTTTCGTTAATAACACCGTTTAACTTTCTCCACCTCCTCCGTCTCTCTGTTTGCTGCTACCTCAGAGCCGGGCTCATTCTCTGGATGAGCTTCATGAGGTAGTCACCTGAAATGTTTTCCAAAGGTCTTGAAGGAGTTCCCAGTGATGCTGAGCACTTGTTCTCCATCTGCGGTCCATCTCATGTCATTTAAATGAGATTCAAGGTTTCTTTATTTGTTCCCGTGGGTAGATTTGTTTTGCAGTCAAAACGCACATTCAACTTTTTCGGCAGGTGCTTGTTCGAGATTCAAAACAAAAAGTGAAAAAAAGTGCTCCATCAGTCAGCAGTACAGCAGCATGGATAAGTAAAAAGACCAAATAAAATAAATAAATAAATAAGATAAAATCAAATAAATAAACAAGATACAGCAAAACACAATAAAACCTCAAAAGATAAAAACAGTTTCTGGGGTAAAAAGGATAAGAACATAGAATTTATGAATTAGAAGTCACAGTAATAATAAATAGAGCAAGGAAATAGGATAAATGACTAAATAAGTGAATAAAAAGCAGTGTCGCTATTTCTTATTGAGCTCAGTGACGGCGACAGGAACAAAACTGCTTTTATAATTCTGTGTTCTGCATCTGGGACTAAAAACCTCCATCCAGAGAAGAGCTGAAATTCAGGCGTAAAGCAGGGCTGTCAAACTCATTTTAGTTCAGGGGTCATATTCCCACTCACATGACCTTAAAGTGGGCGGGACCAGTAAAATAATAACAGTGAAAAACACTTACATTTGTATCCTGATAATGTTTACTTCTATAAAGTTCCTTTAAAAATTGGAATAATATGAATTTGAAATTAATGAAGAATAACAAGTGCAATTTTAACAATATCAGTTTGTCATTTACACATGTGCATTAGAACTATTATAAATACAGATTTAGTAATGAGCTGAATATTGGTAAAATTGCATTCACTCCTCTTAAGACAATTTCAGGTTCATATTTATTCACCTTTTTTAGAATAAAAAAAAAGTTTGTCACTGTCAACATTTTAATATAGTGTTACTTTTTTAAGAGAAATTTGTAGTTGTCATTATTTATAGGTTATTATAATGGTATTGTACTGGTTCTGACCCACTTTAGATCATATGTGGAACCTCCATGAAGATGATTTTGACACCATTTATTGTTCATATCTTCAGTGTAATTTTTGGATTTCACAAATTCATCCCAAGGGCCAGATTGGACCCTTAGGCCGGCCGGATTTGGCCCCCGGGCCGCCTGTTTGACACCTGTAAAGGATGGGAGTCGTTTTTAAGAACTGATGAAGCCATCCTCTGTACCTGTTTTTATTGAACAAGGACGCGGGACAAGACACGGGACTCACCAATCAGGCGTCTGGACCATCTGACTATTTGGTTCAGTGAGTTTTTCTGTGTAAATAAAGGTCTGAGAAGGGGAGTCCAAACAGACGAGGTAGTGTACGTCCTATATCCTGCCGTATACACCAGCGTTCCTGATGTTCCTGCGGGGCAGTGACGGGACAAAGCTGACGGAGCCTCCACTAGAGCTTCTTTGACATCAGAATAAAAGAGTGAAAAGCTTATTTTTGCGACAGAGCTGTTTTTATTTCTCCTCAAAGGAGCCGCCGTGCTCCAGTAACTGTGGTTAATTTAAATGAACATAGTAATTTTACAGCGTATTATGAGATTGTTCTCAAGGATGGAGACGAATAGAATACAAAGGGGAAATGAGAAAGCAGAGAAACGCCAGGATTCAGAGCCAAATGTGATAAAAAGGAATCAATGTGAAGTCTGATGTTTATTCGGCAACGATCAGAGACGCGCCAAACTAAACAACGGAGCGGGGAGAGGAGGGTGGGAACCGGGGACGCGCACATACACACCAGTTGGACACGCTGGTGGACGCACACATTCAGACGCACACTCCCCTTCATCAGTTTTTAAACAAACACACACAGTTTGGGTTTTGGACTTGCAACTTGTGTGGTAAATGAATCTGTTTTGGACAGGAAGGAGCGGAGTGAATGTAGAGGAGGGAGTTGAGGGGAAAGTCAGTGTGAGTGTTTGTTATCGTCTGTTTGAGCTGCAGGACGTGAGGAAACGCTGGTGTGATGGAGAATCAACCACCAGGGTTTAAACACAGGAGACAAGAAAGAAAATAAACACTGCATTCTCTCCCACGACGGCTGACGACTCCTTCCAACAAACATCTAGAAAACAAACTTTTGACAAAGACCACTTCCTACTTTGTGACATTAACGTGATCGATTTAGAGAACGCTGACAAGTACGTTAACGGTGGAGGTTCTAACGCTGTAAAAACCCAAAAATCTGACATAGGGGGATAAAGATGCCAGATTTCTAAAAATGGACTTTCCATCTGCAGTATTTTTGTCCAAATTGAAAGAAAAAATATGAGGAATTAGCTGTAGTACATATAGTATTTCATGCAGATTTCAGGCATTAACCTGAGGATTCAGTCTACATCCTCTTCTCTCACACCGACTCCCTTCATGTCCTCTTTAACTACATCCATAAACGTAGAGGAAGACCAAAGAGGAGATTTATGGATGTAATGAAAGAGGACATGAAGGGAGTGGGTGTGAGAGAAGAGGATGTAGAAGACTGGAGAAATATTCAGTAGAAGTCTTGACCTTATATTTGCCAATGTTATTACATAACTAGTTATAAAACACATTGAACCAGAATTAAAACACGTTATAGAAATTAATACAAAGATAGTTTTGCAGCAGCTGGAGGGTTCAAATCCAAACTGTATGAACTATTAGGGTCCAAATACACAAATAAATGAACCACAGACTAATAATAAAAGTGGATTTAATAAATATGATACATACATTATACATTATCATACATTATAAAGCAAAATATACAGCAGGAATTCCTTTTTCATAGCAGTTTTTATTAAGGACTAATCGAACTAGTGTCATTTTTAGTGGATAAATGATATTTTTCTGCCCTACTCCCTTTATTTTCAACCTCTTTCCTCTGTATTTTTGTTTCTCTTGCATCTTATTCACCGTATGTTCCTCCTCCTTCGTGCCTGGATTTCATCAGTGGTATTGGATTACCTCATCCAAACCATGCCTTTCTTCTTTCCTCCATTTCCTCTTCTTTCTGCACCCTGTCTTACTTTTCCTTTTTTTTTCCCCTTTCCATTCTCCTGCTCTGCTCTTCTTCTCTCCTTTCACCACCTCCTTCTTTTCCCTTCGTTCTTGCCTATTTACCTTCACTCTTTGACTGTATTAACAGGGGAGCACTGAGCGGGAGTATGAGGGCTTTTTAACTCTTTTGTTCAAGGCTACTTTACAACTAAAAAAAAAAAAACCAGATGTGATGTGAAAAAAAAATTCACAAAGACAAAAAAACAAAAAAAAGACTCCATTGGGAATTAAAAAAAAAAAAAAAAAAAAGCAGAGTATTGAGGTTTCACATTCCACTCTGCTCCGACATAAGTAAAAGAGAATATTTGAAAAATTGTCCTATTTACTGACAGATTCACTTCTGCACGTTTTCGTTCAGAATACATGAATATTTTTAGTGTTTCGGGGGCCTCCGAATCATTTTGATCCAAAAATTGTTTGATTTCTGAAGATGCAATCTGCCGGTGGGAGAGCACGAGAATAAGAAGGAAGCAAGTTTTCCTGTGTGGAATAAAAATAACTGAGTTTTCTGCGGGAAGCTGAAAAGAAAATGCGTCTCTAAAGCGATGAGGCTCAAAGTGGTTCGGTTTTCGGAGCCATTCAGGAGCGCGTTTCAAATCACCATCGACCGCATCTTTGTCACTCAGTGATTCTTAGAAATGTCAGAGTCGGTGACGGGAGCTTTAAGGTTTTAACCTTTTACGAATGTCCAGAATTTCTGATGAGCAGGCGAAGGGAAAGAAACATGAAACAAGTTGAGAGTAAAGCCAGTTGAAAACACTCCTAAGTCGCTTGTGGGTTTGTTTACGATCGTGCACCAATCCATCATATTTTAACCCTGTAAAGTCTGAACCATTAAATCAGTGACAGAAAAATCCAGTTCTTTGAAGCTGGAGCTGTTATTGGTCCTTCTGAACAACCCAAAACGTGTATATCCGTGTATAACTTTAAAGTTTGTATCATATTTGATACATTAGGTCACAAGGCACAAATATTAATTTTGAGCAAAACAAAAACATAATACAAACATGTTTAACAAACTGGTATGATGGAGAACTGGAGATGATACCCAAACGTGATGTGCGTATAACACTCCAGACCACTGATTGGCTGAACTGTCTCTGCGTCGTTGCGTTATCAATGTGCGACGTAATTTTTAAATAAACTAGACTGGGAGGGTTTCGGTAAAAATAATCGGTATTAAACAGCCACAAGTACAAAAATATCATCCCCTCCACATCCTCCACTGTGTGCACATCCTCTTTTCTTCTTTGTTTTTACTGACAGTTGTGTCACGTTGCGTGCCGCGTTGCTATGACGACCAGGTACTCTACGTCGGTAGTATCCTGTAATGGAAACGGTCTCCAGGAGTGGAACCTGGTACCAGACTCCAGTCCAGTTGGGTCCATGTAATGTAGTGGGAACACGTCATTATTCAAGCATAAAACACTCGATTCAACACGATTTCAGTAGAAACTTTTGGTTCTTCTTTAATGTTGTGAAATGTCTGGTGTTTCCGCCTGTTTTTGAGTATGAATGGACGTTTTTGTGTAAAAAAAATAAAGCACAGGATTTGTTTCTTTATGTTATTTTTTTGCCCGGACAAAAGCCAGTGACCCGCTGAAAACAGGTTTGCGGCCCATTTTTGGGTCCTGACCCACCAGTTGAGAATCCCTGATCTAAGGTATAATCTGATATAAAGTTTTATGGGTTTGAAGTCTGCCCACAAAACCAGCAGAGGTCAGCGGTTTGAAGAGGTTAAAACGCCACAGCCACGCAGTTTCCCTGCGATCAAACACAATGAAAAGCACCTGAGGCTGTGTGAACGCAGCAGACGGATGGGTCGCCAGAGAAGAAAAAGAGAGAAAAAGAGGGAAAATGTGCGGTCGGCAGAAGCCTGAATCCAATATTTCCCTGTATTTATTGTGCTGCTTTTATTATGTTGGAGAAAATGTGCAACGGCAGCTTCCAAATAGAGCACAGAGCGACAGAAAGATCCAAACTGGATGCTTTTGTCATCACATCGCTGCAGGGTCGTGTTGTTTTTTTTGTTTGTTTTTTTTATGGATGGAAGGGTTGGTGGTGAACTGGGCAACAGAAAAGTATTTATTTGAAATCATCACTGTTCATGTTAAGTTTCAGGAGCCAACGCTGCAATCCAATTTAGTTTAACCCTCTGGTATCCACAGAAGCATATTATGCACATTTTACATTTCATATTAGGTTAGAATTCAAAATTTGTTCATTTCTGCATGATTTTTTTTTTGTTTTGTTTTTGTTTTTCTGGGCACCGACTGAAATTTGCTCATTGAAAACAATAGTTAGTTATACACCCATTATAACCAGTTTGAGATCCATAACTTATTATGGAAATAATATTATGGAAATAAATTCTCACTGCTCCCAGCATGTAGTGTGTGTGATGCAGGATCTAGTGATGGTTAAAGCCAGACGACACGTGTGGTGCATGTTTACATGTGTGACACACTACTACTGACGAAATAAAGACTCTATTCTATACAATAAGAAATTAAACGGTCATTTAAACTCACGACACCCAGCAATGCGTTTTTGTTTTCTGTAAACTGAGTTTCACAGCTTTAAAAAATTAAAAAAAATAAAACCACTGTAATGTAATGTAAAAAAAAAACCCCAAAAAACTGTTGCATCATGCTGTTTCCAATCAACAAAGTTATTCAATGTTTTAAAAAAAAAGCGGTTCGCAGAAAGTACAATCTGTAAAGTATCAAAATCTAATCCATATTTGCAAATAAAAGTTTAGATTTCATTACGTCTTCATCAATTTTTCAGTTTTCCACCAAATCTATCACTTTTTGGCCACATAAGGCAATAAATATTTTCAAAACACTGTTGTCAAATCGATATAAACAACCGTTATCAGCAGTTTTTTCACTTCATCTTCTGGTGCTGACTCAGTTTTGGCTGATACTTATTTCATTTAGTTCCAAAACTGCCGCCACAGCCCTACTGCCAGTTTGAGCCTTTAAGTACTGCAAAAAAAAAACAATCCAAAGTAACATTTTTGTTAAGATTTCAAAGTTTGGTTACTGCTGAGACGGTCCCTAAATATAAAAATCCCACCTTCGTGTGCTCTGGAGCTGTCCGAAACTGTGTCTTTATTGGGAGAAAATAAAACAAAGTGTTTTAGTCAGAACACGCATGACTTCGTTGGAACGGTGCGTTCACTGCCTGTCGGTTTGGATGGGAATTAGAATACTAATCAAGTACATCTAGTTCATGTCAGATTGTTCCTGTTCCTGTTACTGGGGGCATTGTGGGGAATTATTCACTCCCTTCATGTCATGTTTAGAATGTCATGGAAATAGCTGAACTCTTATGGAAGGTCAAAAACTAATTTCATCCACGTTAGTCATTCAGTCGGGAGGTCGTGAAGGCAGCGGCGTCGCCTGGTGTTTATGGTAACACACTGCACCGCATGAAAATGTTCAGTTGATCATTATAACCAGTGATCTGTTGGCTCAGGCTGGTATGGGGGTGTATGTTTGTATGGATTTACTTATTAATTTGTTTGTTATTGACCCTTCTTTTACCCATAAACACCCAAACAGCCACCGGAAACCAACACCATCAACTGGTGTAAAAATATTTAACCCATAAAGACCCAGCGTGACTATTTTATCAGTTCCCAAATGAACAGTTTTACATTTCCTAAGTGATTTGTTACAATTTATTATACTATTATCCTCTGAATTTTTTTTACCTATAAAAAACCAAAAAAAACCAAAAAAATTTCCTATTTTTAGTGGATTGATCGTGTAAATGTTCTTTAAAGCTCAGTTAATCCAAAGGTTATTACATTAAAACAAGAAAATAAATGTGACTTTTCCAATTAAACCTATCATTAACTGAACATAAACCCAGTGTGTCCATCCAATCTCATTGATCCAACTCCATGGATTTAACTGGAAAATCAGTGTTGTAGAAGATGACGGTGTTTCCATGGTAACTACGAAGCTTCTGAAAGTCCAAAAGGGTCATATCTAGTGATTTAACTATTCTGATTCCATTATCAGTTTTGCTCATCAGTCTGATTCCTTATAGATTCTTTTATTTATTCTCATCGGGTGATTGCATAAAGAGTACAAAGAGTTTTTTTTGGGGGGGGGGGCACTGTACGGTGAAAGTGAAGCTTAAGATGCTTTACTAATTCCTCTATGTCTCCCGTTGTTGTACACCACATGTTCCTTTTCCCTGCCTCCAGAATCTTCTATATGAGGGGGGGCAGGATATTTGTGGCCCCCACCAGCTCTTTAGCTCTGTTGCTAAATCACAAGCGCCGCTACGTAGTGTAAAACTGACTGTTCATATCCAGTTTAATCTGAACATAATAACATACATTATATGGAATATGTGAATCTGATTCGCTGTGGCGACCCCCGAAGGGAAAAGCCGAAAGAAGAAGAAGAAGATACAGAATAAATGTGTTTAAAATGAATGTTTATTTGCAACATGATGAAAAACAAATTAATTTCAGCATAAAAAATGTCCTGGTTTTGAACGTTTGAGAAATGTGTGACGTTAAAATGGGGTCATGAACCAAAAAAAAAAGGTCGTAAACCACTGATGTAGCGCGTGATCAAGCACCTTTTTTTGAAAATCCACACCCTAGTTCCATCCTAATCCCGTCTCCGTGTGGACTCGCCACCTGACTCAGCAGGAACGCCAGCAGTTTTCCACAGAACCCACCGGCCGCGTGGCTTTGGGTCACGTCCACGATTGGAGTTTCGATTCTGCGGTTTGTTACCTCGAAGCCCGCTTGGTTTCTTTCTCCGAGGTTATTGAACGTGCGTCGCATCCCCTCGCGCCCGTCGGCTCGTGTCCGTCGCAGCCCGTGGGAAATGAAAGCTCACTTTTTATTCTAGACGTCAAACTGAATCAGCCGCCGCTTTTCGCTCCTAATGAGCTGATTAACTCACCTTGATGCTTTAATTAATCCCTCGCATTCCTCTTGTGTCATTGTTCTACTTCCTGCCGCAGGTTCTGGTTCTGGACAAACTAAAATACACTGCGGTTGTCGTGTTCGTAGAGTATTTGGGTGCTGAGCTTTGTTCGTACGTTGTTTTATTTATTAAAAAAAAGAAAAAAAAAAGACTAATTTAAAACCAGTTTATGCGGTGTTTGACTTCTTTAACAATGAGCGTTTCCTCCTGCACCTGAATGTGGGTTATTTTAATTTCCATATCTATGAAAACACCCCACATTCAGGCATCATTTGTGTATCTGTGGCTGAATAACTTACCTTCCAGAAAAAAAGAGAAAATATTTATTTATCTCTCTTTTTTTTTTTTTTTTGCTGCTATTTCTGCAGCCTGGAAGAGTAAACATGATAACAGTGTGACAGCAAATTAGTCGGGACAATGCAGGACAGCAGCATTGTGTCGTCTGGCAAATTGTTGCCCCTGAACAGACCTCATTTTCCTTCTGTTCAGGTGAGCATGTACACCGTCTTCTGCCGGGGGGGGGAGGGAG
>JAPSES010019009.1:0-13523 GCA_029822895.1 Maxillicosta whitleyi
ACTTCATGAATATGTTTTGTATAGTCCATAGAACAGTTCTAACTGGAGTATATGAAGGCATAATAGGGCACCTTTAATATTAACTCTGGTCCACACATTTGTATTTAACCAGGATAGAACTCCTTAACATTGGAAATCTGTTTTTACAGACCTGAACTAAACACAAATGAGACGCATGGTTGTAGCCATAAAAAAATCATGCAACTCACTATAAAATAAGTCAAAAAGATCTTAAATAACAAGGATAATCACAAAGTATTCATTAAAATAAGAAAGAAAATCATATATGTTGCTTGCTCTAAATTAAATTAATAAAAATAACTTTTAAAATGAGACTAACTCCTAGAATGTTGCAGTTCATTTGCAGTTTGTTAGTATCAGTGAACTTTATTATGTTCCATGTTCAGTCGCAGGCAGTAAAAATAAACCCAATAACTAAAGACTGTGATCACCTGTACCGTCTTCTTTATTCTGACACATGTAGACCTGAAGATGTGATGTGAATAAATGTAAAATAGAATTATGAGTAAGAACACATTAATATTTTAGTCCGAGGGGCAGTAATGCACCTTAATGCTGGATGTCACACACGATAATGCAGAAGGAAGAATAATCTGGTCTGAGCTGCTGTAGAAACATGATGGAAACCTTCCTCCTTAGATATAAATAATTAATTTTAAGGCAATAATTCTGAAGTTCATTTGACCGTATATAAAGGAAAACATTAGGGATGCACCCAAATGAAAATTTGTGGCTGAAGTCGAATAAAAAAAAAAATAAAAGCGTGGCTGAATACAGAGTATTGTATGCAATTAAATTTTTCACAGTTTTTTTTTTTTAATAGTGCATAAATAGTCTAGAATAGATGTTTAGACATGTTTTTTTTTTTTTAAGTAAATGTTTATTGAATATTCGACAACACTAAACAGTTGATCATCCAAACTCACCAACTCCAGAACCTTCTTTGTAATTCCGTTTGCTTTAGCGCTGTCCTTTGCGAACTTTTCGTGTCTTTTTTTCACAGACGTGCTACACGGACGGAGACAAGAAGCTTTGGTTTTAGCTGCTGCAGCCATCCGTCCGTCTGTGTCTGTCTGTCTGTCGTACTCGTGGCTTTTAAATGACTCATTAAAGCAGCGGCGCTAAAGGTCTTTGCAGAAGAACCTTCTTTAGATAGTTTGGTCGAACACTCGTTCCAAACTTCAGATCTTTTCTCGCTCTAACACTTTAAAATATCTCCACACCGCCAACATTTTCCTGAGGGTCAGAGGTCACAGCGCCACTGCACATTGTCTGATCACGTCATCGCGTCACATGCTATTATTCGGCCTTGCTTTTAACTCACTCCATCGAAGGTCGAATCTGGTGGTTTTTGCAGTATTCGGCCAAATATATTCGGTTACCGAATATTCGGCCCATCCCTAGAAAACATAATAGTAAATATTCATGAGCTGCACTTAGATCCTTGGAAATGCTTGTAAATCTGACAAACTGGATCTTTTGAAATAGCCTCTAAAAATGACAATCGTCACTTCCTGGAAACACAAAATGGGTTCTTGCACATACGGAGCAGAACTAGAATCTTTACACAGGTGACAGTGCAGTTATTGGTGATTATAAAGATGAAACTCCACTCTGCAGGTGTCGTTTCCATGGTTTCAGTATCTTTGGGCACACATTTGTGTTAGAACAACAATAGCGTCTGATGTGGAGCAGTGTCTTTACCAACTTGTAGAAGTCAACAAACAATATCAATGGTTTTTTTGTTTTGTTTGTTTTTTTAACCAGTATGTTTATTGATTTTGTTTTGTATACAATGGTACACAAAAACAACTTACAAACATGGTAATACAAAGATGACAGCAAGAGTCTATTGACATGGTATAAGAAAAAAAAAAGGAGAAAAGTCCATGTATGTAAATAAGTGAATATGCAGAGGGTACCGCTGTTAGCATTCAGTAAGTGATAAATCGTTATTCTCAAGATATTGTATAAAATGTCCCCACACTTTATGAAACAAGTGCTGTTTACCTTTAAGTTTAGAAGTCCTTTTTTCCAGAGGTGGACACAGTCAGTTCTATGAACCACTGTGGAACATCTGTCTGTTTCCATGTCAAAGCAATCAGTCTTTTATCCTGTAGAAGGAACGCATTGTTTTTATAAAAGTATTACAGCATAACATAGAAGATGGGCCATGTGACCTCTGAACAAAAATAGGTTAACCACCGGGGAACACCAAAATCTAATAATGATTGATTTTTTACTAATCAAATAAAGGCACAATTTTGTTAAAGTATGTGGGTTTATTCACATGCATACCTACACCGTTTTTTTTTCTGGAACAAAAGTAATGAACAAAAAAAAATGAACTATATACAGCAGAACCCCACAACATTTGCTGCGTCACATGATCATAAATTGGTCAACCGGGGGGGGCACGTGCACATTGAGGCTGTGCGTCCAACGCGGGGCTATCCGAAGTGATGGCGCAGGTGACACATGATGTCCACACGACCTTAAATCCAGCTTTAATCTGGTCTGTGTTTGGACACAACAACAGTGTCTTTACCAAATAGAGGTATTTTAATGGAACACATGCAGAAATAACCCAAAACAGATCAACCAGGGCTGGTTCCTGAGGTGGCTGTAGAATTCCATGTAGAAGAAGTGCCTGCGTCTGCAGCGTTCGTACGGGTGCTTGAAATGCTTGAATTTCAATGCTGTGTTTTCAAGGTCAGTTTAAGTGCTTGCAGTTATAACACTGCGATGTGATTGTATTTATTTTTTTTTTAGTATTAACTCAAGCCAAAGCTTACACAGAGGTGATACATTCTGAAAAATACAATTTTAGGCCAAAAAAGAAAACTAGCAGGTGCTCTGAGGTACATTTCTATTTTAATCTGTGTCTCGTGTCTGTTTGTGTTCTTTTATTTCTAAACTTTTTGCTATTATTATACATAATTTTAGATGTTTATATATATCATAATATAATATACATCATTGTGATAAGTGGAAAAAAAATTAATCCTGAGTGCATGTGCTCCTGTAGATGATATTATATTCCAGTGGTGATGTGCTGGAAAACTTTTTCTTGAATTTGACCTTGAAAAGTGTGTACAAACCCTGCTATGTATGCTGTGTACAATGTAGTATAAGTACATGTTCTACTGTGTGTTGAATGAGGACACTTGTACTGTTTCGCGTGAACTATGTTGTTTTATAGAGGGAATAAAGATGGAAATTAGCCTTAGCTATTATCTTGCGTATTGGCACATATTGTATTTATTAATATACACATATGTGTTTTTGAGGGAAAAAAAACTTCAAACGTATAAAAGGAAGCTGTATTATTCTAATGACAAGTCCTTTCAAAAGAAAAGGCCACATGAAAAGATGTGTCTTTGTCAATACTTGACATTTTCAGTGTGTACCTGCAGCTCGTAGGTTGTTCTTTCATGTTGAAGGTCAAGTAGAATGGAAACGCATGCAAAGAGCAGAAGGACGGAGACTGATGGTGGGGGACTGGGTTCGAGGACATCATGTTGGTCCAGATCGTATTATCTGCAACAGCTGGAACAGTAGAAAAGTGTCTCCTGATCAAATAAAATAATAACAATAGGACCGATGGATGGATATTATTCTAAACTTAAGCAGATATAATAAATGACCCTTTTAAACAGGACACTCCAATATTACAAAGGATATAAGTTAACCAAACTAATAAAACAAATGTCACTTAATATAGGATGATTTCTTTGTGGCTCTTTAATAACACAGGTATTCCTCGGGTTGTGAATGAGTTCCGTTCCTACACAGTCGACGTAACACGAATTTCTACGCAAGTCCGAATTAACCCTTTAGTGCCCCCTAAATACCCCATAAATCTGTAAATAAATATCCAAATACGTGTATTTTACTTCACATTAATAAAATAAAGTAAAAAATAAGATACTATACATACAGTATACAGTACGTATTTACAGTAATGGTGGACGAGACGCCGGCGTTGTAAAGTCAAAATAACGTAAGTTGGCTACGTCGTAACCTGAGGACTACCTGAAAGGAGTGGGAAGAAGCTGAGCTCATATTGTCCTACCCCAATAGAAGTGGGCGGTACCTTCACTGGAGTCAACAGATGAAATCAAAGTCCATATATGACTTCCTGTCAGTGCTCAGCTGTAATCCTATTGATATTTTTAATCATTTATATGTTATAAACCATCAAAATATGGTCCAGTATAAGTAAAGACAAATGCTTAATATAAAAACATTAATATAAAACTTATTAGACGTTGTCACAAGGAAGCTACATATAAATGTAAAATGAATCTGTTTTAGTTTTGTAGAAGATGTTGGAAGAAAATGCTAATGAAGACCTAACGAAGCACCTTCACAAGAAATCCAGACCCGGTGACACAAACGCCACGTGAGAAAAGTCCTGTGGAAAGGCTGTTGATTTACTATAAATGTATGTGGAGGTTTTAACCACTGGAACTTCAACCAGATGTTCGGTGTCACTTCAGGCTCTTTGTAAGAAAATTTGAATTCTACCAGTGGAAACCACAAAACACTTCAATACCCATGTGCCTTAGCTGCTGTTGCCATGGAGAAAAGGTCTCAAACCCCTGTCTGAGCTGGAGAATGTGAAGCTAAAACCACTAAAAATATCTCTGGAGTTGTGACTAAATATGGGTTTTTCTGACTCTGGAACTGAAGCTGATGTTTGGTGTCATTGTGTGTGAGACTGAGGTAGCATAAACATGCAACATATGTGTGTGTGTGTGCGTGTGTGTGTGTGTGTGCGCGTGCGTGCGTGTGTGTGTGTGCGTGTGTGTGTGTGTGTGTGACAGATGCTCGGAGGAGGATCTTACCCGGCTGAGCGAAACTCTCCTTTCATTCTCTCTCTCCCCGCCCCCACTGTGCGTTAGTGTGTGTGTGTGTGTGTGTGTGTGTGTGTGTGTGTGTGTGTGTGTGCGCTGCAGCGTTTCAGCGGTTGGTTGGAGGTTGCATGTTTTCTGCTGTTCAGTCAGAGAGGCTCAGAGTGTCGCTGGGATATAATCGCCGTGGAGACGGACGGTCCGTTGGACGGACAGTTGGGACACAGCTGAAAGTGTGTGTCTGTGTGTGTCAGTACCTGTGTTTTGTGTTTTTGTCGTCACCACAGAAGAAGAAGAAGACAGTTTGTCCTTGTTCTTTTTTTTTTCTTCTTCTGCTGCTGCTGCAGCAGGAGAGAGAGCGGGTGAGCGAGGTTCAGCTGCATTACTGCTGCGTCTGTTTAGATTCAACAACACCAGTGAGTGTGTGTGTGTGTGTGTTTATGTTTGTTTATCTGTGTGTGTGTCAGTGCCATGGGATTAAAAATACCTCTAGTGATTGAATATCTGTTTGTTATTGGCATTGGTTTGCCTTCCATATGTACATTCAGATTGAACGTTGGACATTTGTAGTATTTTGTTGTTTCTTGTCTTTGGGGATTATTGATGTTTGAGTCATTTAATTGATGATTAATACCTTAATCAATCAATAATCATAGCTGGTCTTTGACTTTTCTGCCACTCAGCTGACTGATGAACTTTGATTTTTGTTAAACATCTGGCTGTTAAATAGTTTTCTTGTTGCGTTTGTGCCAAAGCAAAAACAGTATTTAAATGGATTAATTTTTTAATTTTATTTTTTTATTGATTATTTTATATCCAATCAATGAATCAATTGATCCCTTGTCTCTAAACTGCCTGCATGTTTTGTTGGATGTGTCCGTTGTTCCAAAACCCCTGAAAATTCACTTTACGATTTTAGTCCTGAAAGGATTGAGGTTAATAGGGTATTGATTAGTTTAGTATTAACTAGATAAATGAAGATGTCTTGTTGATGTTTGGGTTTTGTTTTTTGTTTTTTTTGGGTTTTTTTTTTTGCATTTTATTGATTATCTCCCATGTTTGTTTGTGGCCATGAATGCACCATTTTACTTGAGGGTTCAGGTCTGAAAACATTGAAAGTTAATTGTTACTTGTTACTTGTCATCTGTTCTGATTAGTTATTTATTAATTATCTAAAACATTTTAAAGCATCACATGTTTCTTAATTCTGTTGTTCACTTTAGTTTATTTAACTGTTGTGTTTGTGTAGATTTGTAGTATTTCTTTTAGTTTTGTTTCTTAATTTGCTGTGATTTCAGTATCGGTTCATTTTACCTTTGTGTTGTGCCTTTGTTTAAAAAAAAAAAATACAAATTTTATGTTTATTTCCTATTTTTATTTACTTTTTTCAAACTTTATGCCTTAAAACTGCTGAGGTTTGGTATTTTTTTGATAATCCTCTGTCCATACTGACCCTCGTGTCTCATGGCGTCGTCGTAGTTTTACTGTAAACAGGATTTATTTCTCTGCAGATGGAGCTGATTTGAGTTTTTCTGCAGTGGTTGTTATCCGATCTGTCTGAACAGCTGCTGTCTGTCTGTCTGTCTGCTCATGTACGGGCAGCAGAGAGGGTCAAACTAAAGACGGGTGGCAGCTGGAGTCCAAAAACAACGGGCCAGATGTAAAATAGCAGGAGACGAGAGGAACGCGGTCCAAACAGAAGGATAAAAACCAAATGAGCCAAAAGCTATATTCTGTATTGATTTGTCACAATTTAGACATTTAAACGTTCATAAATGTTGTTTTGCTACGTTGTTCATTCTTCAGTCAGCTGATGGTGGTGGTCGGTCTCCATTTTGGTCACATTTGATGTTAAGTTTAGTGTAAATGTGTGCGTTTCTTTGTACTGACTGATCCGTCTGCCGTGTGGATTCATAGGATTAAAATGTTAAAATATGTCTTTATATGTGTGGTCATATTTTTACTACCAGTTTCTATCCCATGGGGGAGGAGCTTAACGAGACGTCTCTTCTCGCTCCTTCTGTTGCGTCTCATGGGACCTCATTTTGGCATAAAAATTAATGGAAGTCAATAGTGAAGCAATAATAGTTTTAGATCATGTTGGGAATATGTCATCAACACTAGGGCTGTTAGAAAATATGGGTTCTGAAATATATCATGATATTTAATTTCACAATACTGTATCGATATTTTTAGATATTTATTCAAATGCAAATATGGTGGAGGTTCATTTTGTTTTTCTTTATTAATTATTTAGCACTGTTTTATTAAATAATTCGAATAATTATTTAAAGCGTCCTAAAAGCACTTTTTACTGTCAGAGAAGCAGATGTTAGTTTCTTTGTTGGGATCGCACAAAAATAATGTTACAATATTAGTTAATAACCGATAGAATATGAACATTTGAGCAGGATCTTAAACTATAATGTCTATAAAATATAATTTAATATAGATCTTGTTGTGAGCCGATAAAAATGCGTTTAGTATTTTTGCATATTTCTGGTGTAATTCAATTCTTCAAGTAAATAATAATTTTTAAAAAGAAACGAACAAAACAAAATACCTTTTTAACAATATTGTGACGTATCGTGTCACAATCCTAGTATTGGAATTTGTATCGTATCGCCAGATTCTTGCCGATACACACCCCTAAGCAATACATTTTTACAAGGCGAGAACGTGGTAGTTTGTCATGATGATGGTAAAGTGTTAAAGGTGGTTTTCCTCCCACTTTAGTCCAGAGTCTGGTCAGTTCATCACAAACCAAATGAGAAAATGTTAGTTCTAGAAGGTGGACCAGACAGATGGTCTTTGCTCCAGCTGTGTTCTCAGTCTGGATAAAACTGAAATATGTTTTGTACAAACCCAGGATTTGTCCTTCTATGGAACAATTGGACCAGATGGAAGAAGTTAAAAACAAAGCAAATTAACAGTATATCAGACACAGACTGACTGTTAAAGAAAATACAACACACATAAGAGAAGACAGTTTGACGTCTGGTATTAATAATTCAGTATGAAAACCAAGTGAAGTCTATACAAGAGGGAAAAACATAAACCTGAGCAGACTGTGAAGGTTTGATAATGTCACATCCACAACATTTGGTACGTCGGCTTCATAAACATGTATTTTAACAAAACTGGATAAATAATGATACGATTCAACCCAAAAAATAAAAACATTTTATAAAAAGTAGATCTCAGGTCTCAGTATCGAGGTCAAGCAGAAGGGGAGGGACTTAACCTCTTCACACCGCCCTTTCTGCACATGCCCGTGACACCTTATTTGGATAAAAACATAAAAATAGGATTGCCGTTAATGGCGAGGCGCGAGTAATTAAAAGTTTGTCAGTTCTGTCAGGGTCAAAATGCAGTCCGCTGAGCCGTTTCACCACAAATGGAAGTGCATTTCAAACAGGATCCAAAAACGTGTTCTTCGTTAGTGACCTTTGATATTTTTCCAAAATTAGGTCCCATGGTGTGCACCAAAAGAGGCGGGGCTTTGGCTGTGCATGACCTACTGCTCTTGTTATAACCTGACATTCTGTTTGTGTGTGTGTTTGTATGTCAGATGTGTGTGTTTGACAGCTGTGTGTGTGTTTGTATGTCAGCTGTGTGTGTTTGACGGCTGTGCGTGTGTGTTTGTGCGTGTGCGTGTGTTCGATGCTGTGTCCGGCCTCCTGCCTGCCTCTCCTCAGGGAGTTGGCTCAGTGGCGCTGCCTGCTGGGCTTCCCTCGTCACCACGGAGTCGCCTCTGCTAGCACTACCGGGCTAAGCGCTAACACTGGACAGCAGCAGCAGCAGGGGTCAGAGGTCAGGGGTGGGTCTGGGGGCAAAGCTGCAAGACCGGTCGGCCGCATCAAGCCGCTGCCGGGCAGCCAGGTGAGTCCAAGGTCGTAAAAATATATGGAAAAAAAAATATATATATAATGGAACAAACACTTATTCAGTTGCAGAGCTTGAAGTTGTGTTAGGGAGGGATGAGGCAAAAACTGAAGGCACACTCTTTCTGTAACCATGGCGATAGGGCTGAAAACGTTCTCTAGCCTCATTATTTGGTTTTGATTTACGATTCACCTGTGAACGATTAATGGTCGCACCCTCAACTTTCATCAACCATCAGTTAATGCAAACAAACGGGTCAATGTGTTTTAATGAGACAGACTAATAATAATAATAGTAATAATAATAATAATAAGTACTTTATTACAACTACAACATTCTACCAACAAACATGCATGTTGGCGTCTGTGTAATTCTGCACTGGATGTCCGTCTTAAAAGGTGAAAAACTAGTTCAGAACTGAGAACTTAAGAGCCAACGCTGACATCGACAGAACGTAACACTTTCAGGGGTCCCACAGGGTCTTAAACCTATACCTCAGTATTAGTGGGGCGGCTGTGGCTCAGGGTTGGTAGTTCAAATCCCACTCTGTCTCAGTCATGTGCCGTTGTGTCCTTGGGCCTTCTTCACCCACCTTCAGCCTCCAGTGCTGCTACTCACATGAGGGTGTGAATATATTTACATTTAATCCATTATTACCTTAAAGTCTTTAAAAGGTATTAAATTTGATGCGGTAGGCCTTACGTTTCACTCCCTTACACTCGTTCGCTGTATTGTGTTTAATTGTGTCGGTTAAAGTTCTTTACCAACAGAAGACGTGCAGTGCAGGATTTGAACATTTTTTTAATTTATTTATTTATATAATTAATTTATTACAATTTTTTGATAAGTTGAGACTTGGTTAGACTAATGTTTGTCTTGGTTGGAGCCTTAAAAGTATAATAATTAATACCTTTTTTAAAGTAGTTTTTGGAAGGTATTGATTTTGATAGAGCAGGTCTGAAGGTACGTGGACATTTGCTGCCTTAAATGTGTCCGAACTACAAAGGAAGTAACGTTAGCCTACTTGGTTTCACCCGTTCCAACCTCACAATTTATATTGAATTTAGGAAAAAATTATTGCTAACTGTGTCAGAAATGTCACGGTATGGTGAGAATCATAGAGTTAAGTATTTTTGCCAGTATGTCTGTGTAATAGGCTGTGAAATGAGCCTTAAATTCTGTTCTAAGTAGTTTTAAAAAGCCATAAATGGAACCTGTACATACATGTGGTGTAGCAGAGCTTTAAAACGGCACCGCAGGCAGAAATAAAACTTAATTACCATGGTAACGGAGATGCTGTGTCTGTTACTGTGCAAAAATGGAAATACCTCCACAGTAAAAAGGAATAATTTCATCGTGTGGATTATAATGAAGAAGCCAAAGTAGCTTTTGTAATGGTACAACTTTCCTGTCTCGTCGGTGGCTGATGAATCCATCATGATGATAATGCACCTGCAAAGTCTGTGGTATTGATTTTTTTGCGCTGATGCAGAAATCCTCCTCGTGATGCATCTGAGGATCTACAAACGTCCACACGTCTGCACAGAAATCCAACAGTGAAGCTTTAGACGCGTCCACACCTGTGATAGGTTACTCCTGCACGGCAACAGCAGCCGATTGGTCGGAAAATAATGTGACGATCCAAACCGATATAACTGTAACTTTATAAACAGGAGTAATCCAAGTCCACGTTGAAGCCCTGTGACCTATAGTGACCTTTGAAAAGCTGCTACCGCTGTCGGTTACGTCATTATCAATGACTCCATCAGTTTAAAGAGTTGAATTAATCTCATTTCATCATTGATCCAAACCAGCTGACTCGACTGATTAGATCCCAATAAAACACTCCCCACTCCTGATGGTTACTTATTGATCGAGGTGAGTTGAGGTTCCGTAGTGGTTTTTCCGCAGACGCTTGAATGTTTTCGACTTTATTCTGGTTAAAGGTTGGAATTTATAATTGAGTAGCAGTTTTACCAGGTATTGTCTCTGTTGTTTAACTACACATTTATCCAGATGGATGGGCTTCACTGGATCATGTTTAATTATCTAATGTCCCCCCCCCACATGACAAACTGGGTTTATACAGAACCAGTTTATACAGAACCAGTGAATTTTAATTTTGTCTCAATTTATTTAAAATTTGACATATATGAATGAATGAATATTTATTTTTGGGTTAATCACGCCCACACCGCACAAACAACGACAAACACATAAAACAAAAAAGAAAGCCAGACACATACTTATATTAAATAAATTAACTAATTAATTAATTAAATATATACAGGCAATTAATAGGCTTACATCACCACATGATAACATCAGCTGGATCCATGCCATAATAAGACGTAATACATGTGAGGGGCGGGGCTTGTGCCTGGAACCACTGGCTTAGTTTTGTTTTTTTGTTTTTTCTGCAGGATCATATTAACATCATCATTATGACTGAAATGAACTCAGATATACCACAAATGCATATGGGACAGAGAATTATTGCAAAAAAAAAGTATTTCTTTTGTCATTGCCCTCAAGAGAAAGCTTGAGTCAGAAATGTTTTTATGTTCTATATACTGTATTTATGTCAACAATAGTATTTATTTTATTAGACAAGAAACATCTCCAGAGGAATCACAGATCTCACTTCATTCAATGACATTTTCCATGATTCTCATACAGCGTTACTCATTTATCAGATGGATCACATGCCGCCTCGTCCTGTTTCAGCGTCTGTGTGGCGTGCTCCTGTTAGTCTCTGTTTTAGTCTCTTATTATTGATTGTGATAACTGTCGTCTGTCTCACTGTTTATGTTACAAACCACGCAGGCTGATAATGATGATAAATAGTTTGATGTTAGTGCCTGGATACAGTGAAGTTCAATACAGTCAATATATTTCATTATAATCACATTAAATAGAACTTGATAAGATTTGGCAACATATTAGGTCATTTTAGGTCTAATAACATGTAATTTAATTTGGGTGAGAAAAAGGGTAATATATATATATATATATTAAACATACGCAACACTGGTAAATGTTAGTGTATTTTCTCTGTGGATGGTGTAGATAAACTCATCTAAAAATTCATTTTTGCACTTTTGTTGTGTTTGTGCAACGACACATCCTCCACATCTTCACCTCAATTTACCATAAAACCAGTCTGTGAACACCAGTAAAAATGAACTAAAAGTCAATCTGAAGCTTATTCTTCATTGTGATCAACGCCATCATTTAAGGTTAATGATGTGAAAAAACAACAAATCAAACATTACTTATTTGAACTAAAAATGGGTTAGGATACAGTTATTTTTTTGTACGGGTCATTACACACTTTTCTAATGGCCTTGAATTAATTAACACAAGATAATGACTACGCAGGGTGTTAAAGTGACAAGTACTGAGAAGCTTTAGAAAAACAAATTATTTCCACAGATGATCTTAAATTCAGAAAGGTGGCTTTAACGGTCACACATTTCAGTGAAATACATTACCGTATTTTCTGGACTATAAGCCACTACTTTTTTCTCACTTTGAACCCCCTTATACAATGATTCTAGTATAGGTTTTTACAGATTAATGGCCTCCAGGGGGCGCTCTAGCAGGAAGTGCAAAACCCAGACAGATGGAAGTGGTGATGAAGAGGAAGATGCTAGTTTGAAGCTGAACTCATTCACATACTGTCATCATGGAAAACGCATGAACAAATGCACATGTATTTACACTGAAGAAGAGGCGTTCAATGGTTTCAGTGGCAGGAGGAAAATGGAGTTTTCTGTTTTTTAACCAGCTGTTTTACTGCATCTTATTGTCACATGCAGCTAATATTCAGGTGCGTCTTATAGGTGCAGTTTTTCCCTTTATCCTCTCACTAAAATCTGTTTTAAATCCATATTTTTAAAGTTGAATTACAACATTTCCCAGTAATAGGGTCATATCTTTATAGCTTTCATTATGGTTTTGGCCCGACTGCTGCCACCCCCCCACCCCTATATCCTCCGTATGGATCCAGTAACTAGGACAGAATTGTTTGAATTTCTTATCGCCAACACAGGCGCCCCCTAGTGGAAGAACTCTATCATTTTCAGCTTCTATGTGAGTTTTATAATCATCCAAATAGGAGCGCGTTAGTTGAAAATCACTTTAAATCCAGCAATAATAGGCCGAATGAGCTCAAATTTGGTTCCTATTGATCGTCTTACTTACAAATGCCCATTTTCTCGTGAGTTCAGATGGTGTCGTTTTCATTCTCGAGGTGGAGTTTTGTGGAGAAAATTGGTTCTCTGACCATTATTCGGCCACTATCGGGTCGATGGAGCTCAAATTGAGTTCGTATTGATTGTCTAACATTTATCATGGATAGATTTATATGTAGGAGAGACTATAGTTGGGGGGGATTTCGGGGATATACCCTTCTGTTGCCCCCCCACAGCGTTGTTGATGAGTTTGCCTCCTCTGACTTTACATCAGACAGTGCATGTGTTGTAACGTAGACCAGAGTGTGTCGACTCTACGGGAGCTTCCTGTTTTCCTCCTTAAATATTTATCCGTGTATAAAGGGCAGCAGCTCGGATTCACCACGACAACACGTCTGCTTGTTCTGTGTTTTACTGTGACACCGTCAGAAACCCAAGATGCTAGTTTAGTCTGAACACCCAACCTGTTCGTCACCATGACAACCGAGTGCAAATTATACTTTCCAGAGATATTTGTGCGTTTCTTATGTACGTGATTAAATAAGTGATACTTCGGTCGCAAATA
>JAPSES010019045.1:0-13522 GCA_029822895.1 Maxillicosta whitleyi
ACTATAATCACTATTAAGCTTTAGTTTATCATTATAACTTACAGATCACATTGGGTCGACAGATACACAAAATATTTAGTAACAGGTGGAATATTATTAAAATTACACATAATTTTTTAAAGACATTTCAGGTAATTCAGATTGTTTTGCTAAATTATACTTTGTTTTAGTCTAAATACATGAAAATTTTTACATTTATAAGGACAAAAATTTTGATTTGTCAGTATTTATAGGTTATTATGGCACTGAATTGGTCTCAATGTGGAACCTGAACTAAAATTATAGTTAATAAATTTTTGCATTTCACAAATTCATTCCAGGGGCCGGATTGCGCCCTTTGGCGGGCCGGATTTGGCCCCTGGGCCGCATGTTTGACACCTGTGGTGTAGGCAATGTGTTTAATCATGGGTTGGGTCATGGTACTCAGCTTTTTTGGTACAAGCAGAAATGTTTGTAAAAAATGGACCCTGTACAAGAGTCTGGTACCGACCTTGTGCAGGACTCTGGTACCAACCCTGGTCACAGCCTGTGCTCCTTCTCTCCTCCACTAATTTTCCTCTGAAGCGATATATCTTACCAACTGTCAGACCCATTTAGTTTGGAAAAAGTAATGAGCTTATTCAGAGAATGTAAGGAGTGTAAAGTACAGATATTTATGCAAAAATGTAGGGAGTAAAAATAAAAATAAATACCTACATACATATACCTAAAAAATCTACCTAAGTACAGTACCAAAGTACTTCTACTTTGTTACTTCCCACTTCTGGATTCAACAGATCTGCATACACATTGTACCCAAGTTTATTAGATCCCTTTCACTCTATGTGGCTTACAGTAAACTTAGAGGATTGCTTGAAATCTTACAGTGTGAAGGAGCACTTACAATAATTGGAGTAGAGCCTTTAAACTAGATTATTATTCACATGTACTCAAAAGTTCAAGAGTCAACAAGCAGAACATAACATAGGCTAAGTAGCCAACTGTTTTCTCTAATGAAGTGGAAACAACCGAGCAGGCAACATCTAAGTCAATATTTTATCAAATGCAGGGCAAAAAAAGCCTGTGCTCAAGATGAACACCGAAATGGAATGAATAGAGAGTATGTCTGTAATTTAAACTACTCACCCAAGACATTTTTATAGTTATTTTACACGTAAAGATCCATTTTCTTGTCAACATAAGGGTCCCTCAGTCTGTAAAAGCAGTTATTTCTAGTCTTCTGTGGCTCTGGAGGAGCGTTGTCAAGCCTGAGGAAGTCATCAGCAAATCAATGTGTGCTTTCAGGCGAGCAGTGTGGCGGGAGCTACGCCGCCATAAATAAAAAGGCTTTGAATACGTTGAATTAAATATGTGTGAGTGTAGAGGTACACGAGAGGTGACTGCCTGAATGACTGACAGGAGTTTTGTTAGGTTGTGATGGCTTTTCTTTTTTATTCCCATCATCTCATTTCTTGGCTGCCAGCAAAATGTATAATTTTGCTTGTCTAGCTCTTGTTTAGCTTTGTCTAGTTGTCAGTGCTTTCATCTCTGAACTGTACGGTTATGTTCAGAATAACATTGATTCTCTAGTTTGACACGTTATGCTTATAGTATTGTGGTACTCCCACTGTAAAACCTTGACTATACTCAAGGTTTCTCAGACCCAGCTCCAAGTACGTTATTTCGCCAATTTCTGATCTGATCTCTAAATAATTCTCTACTTTTCACTTGTAATCACATCTCACTCCCTCCTCCGTATGCAAATAAATACATAATTTGCTAGCCTCATAACATGATTGCCTTAGTCGTATATTTGTGGCCAAATTGATGTGCATAAAATGAAGCAGTAGTGTTAGGGCAGTAATGTTATGCAGATATCACAATTTGGCCAAAAATATGAGTTATTCCATTATGTTATGAGGCTAACGACATGTCATCTCTGTTTGCAAAGGCCTGATGAGTTGAATGTGCTTTTCTTTTTTACTCTTAGTATATGGCTCAGCTGCCCTGACATGCTGCATACAAACAAATTTAACTTTGACCCTGTGGATGGAATATAATAACTTCACTCTCAGATGTGAATGACTGTGGGTAGCAATAGCCAGAAAACCTTGCTTGTTTGCAAACTGTTTATGTGGAACATCCTAAGTGCTCCATTAGACATATTGTGAAGTGGGATAAACACTGTATTATCCTGGTTTATTATTTATTAAAGTAGTATAGATATTACAATGAACTGTTGTCCTGTTGCTCAGCATGCATAGTTTCCTGCACATACGTAAGCTGGGTGTGTAGGGGCCACACAAATACATTAACAACCACTAGAGAATGCTAAGAAAGACTAGAAAATGCTAAAAATGACTCACTAATTATTGTGAGTGATTTTAGCATTTTCTTTTGTCTCTACCAAGCAGATTTTAGAGTCTACCCCACTATCGTCTAATGTCACCTGCCATAGTTTCCTGATAAACCAATAATATTGAATTGAGTACAACTTGCTTTAAATACAACTAGCCAAACGACCTGGATGGCTTTGTATAGAGCTTTTATATTACATTTACATTTGTTAACATGTGGGATTCATTCGTCAGCTGCATACGTGTCACAACTTAATTATTATATATAGGCTATAGTATTTAGTACATACTAGGAAGTCCATCCATCTGAGGTTTGTGTCAAAGACTATTCGCCCAATTCTTTTCTAATTGGATTCACAGTTTTACCCTTGGCCACAGTGGCTGCAGGGTATTGTCATCAGTTGGTCCTCCATCCATCCGTCTGTCCATCCATCTGTGCATATAGTGCAAAAACTTTGGCGTGCACCAGTGGGTCTCAACTGCGGGGGGCAGCAGATAGTCAACATCAATAGGCCATTTTCCACTTTTTACCTGGGTAAAAAAGTTCCTGGTAATCTGTGTGCTTTGCATTTCCATCACACCCAAAATTCAGGGTAATTTATTCAAATCAGGCTGATGACGTATGGGTCAGCGGTAAAAGAAACTGCAGTACAGTTCATGCACATTCACAAACTAAGCCCTAGCATAATAAAATTACACAGTACTTTAAGTGAATGGTCTGGAAAACATTTTAATTGAAGTTAACCATCATTACATATTGTTAATTTCTATTAAAAATGGTAGAACATGTGTTTTCAACTTCTCAGTCATTAAACTAAGTCGTGTCTAACTATAAATATGATGGATGGTTCTTTTTCATTTCTATTGTTTTATAAATATAGTCCAGGTTCAACCCTAAAATCATACAGATTTATGCAAATGCCTCAATTTAATTCAACTGCATTTTACTCATAGTATTTACATTTTGATGCCTTATAAATGAACAGACAATATTAGGATAGAATTTTATTTTTTATTACGCACAAAACAAACTTTTTTTGTGAAAGGTTCAGGCTTCTGCATAAGTGTTTGTACCATCTGGTCTTGGACAGTCAGTCTGTAAATCTGTGGTCCCACTAACTTTTTGGCATCCCTACATGAAATGTAATAAAAATGCAAAAATTGCACAAAAAAACCCTGTATGATGTGACATGTGAAATGTCTTACTGAAGTGGTTGTAAAACCAATTCATACATCCTTCTGTCCATCTGTATGTGCAAAAACTTTGGAGTAGACTGAAGACCGAGGGTTTTCAAGTGTGCACACGTTATGTTCTTTATTACCTTTAATAGCTAACTTTTAATTTTGTGATTTTTGTTTTATGGATTTCTGAACATTTTTTGATAAGGTGAAAAGTTAAAACTTGGTGAAAGTAATGTTTGCCTTGGTTTGATTAACTACCTGAAAAGGACAGTAATTTAGTTTTATCTAGTTTACAATTATCTTTAATTTAAAATTCTAAACGAATCCCTAACTAGGCAGGGTATGAGTGAGCAGGAGGGGCAGAGTGTTGTGTGGGCGAGGTATTAGTAACTCAGTTCACTTTTTCATTTTTTAATTCACATATTCAGTCAAAAATGATTAGACCACCCCTTCTTTTCTTCACTTTCTTGTTCATTTTAATGCCTGGTCCTGGTTCAGAGCTGATATCTATCCATCTATCCATCACTTCAGTTCTTACATCAATATCTAGGTCATTATATGGACAAAAATGGTGCTTTTAGACATTCCATGTTTTCTTTTCTGTCTGTTCTAGTCACATGATACACACAGGAGTTAGAACTTTACTGCATCACCATTGTTTTTGATGACTTTTAATGATCTAATCATTTTTTACACAACTGCACATCCTCTGAAACTGTATGGTAAATATTATAAAGCAGAGCATGCACCTGCAATACATACTGTTATGACTATAATACTTTACAAAAAAGTTCTGCCAGGTAATAGTGTACTAACCAAAGATATTTAGTGCTGAGAGTATCTGAAGAATCTCAATAAATAGATGTAAATAAACATGCAAGCTGAGGAACAGTAATGCTACTGACCCAAAATGCGAACATCCTTGACAAAGCTGGCTTACATGATTTGCGAACCAAGTGGAGACCCAACAATATTGTGATGCAAATACACACTGCCCGGCCAAAACGAAAAAAAAAAAAAAAAATCACACAGGCAGTGTATTTACATCCACAAAATACATAATGTGACGTGGTCCCTAAGTGACCCACAAGCTGCGTAGATGTTTGGCACACCTTAGCACTGACATGCAAAGTGTATCCCCTTTTATTTATTTATTTTTTTACAAACAGAGGCACGGCACCTCAGTCTCCTTAGAGCTCTATAAAAGTGTTGGGCACGGTATGGTACGTATGCTTGCTTTCATAACTCCAGCCCCTAAAAGCAGTTTCATAACAGCTGTAAATGGGACAGTGAAAACAGGACAACCATGTTACTGGGATGTGGTGACAGACACCATCCAAGCTGTTTACATTAGACTCAGTCTGACATAAACACATGCACTCTCACTCTCCCCCCTGTTATCCCCTCTGTCTCTCCTGCTCTGCCTATGGTTCTCTCTCCTTACTAGTTGCTTCCCAAGCAGTGTTGCTGGGTCAGAGGTCAAATATGTGACCTGGCCTTGTCAGGATCTGCTGGAGGGGGGTCACTGTGACGAACATATAGACCCTCCCCCCCTGCTGGGTACCTCTAATTTTCTGTCCATCACGTACCGACTGGACTGTGTTGCCTGTGTAAGTATTTATATACATACAATCTGCCTGCTGTGTAGCACCCACACACTATTTATCTCTACACAGTGTATATATAGATAGTGTGTGTATCGTGTCCTCGCATGCAGAGGTAGTACATTGGAATTTGTGTAAACAGCAATTGAAATACTTCCCCTATATGGCTCATATCCCTCTCTGTGTGTTTCTAGCCCTTGTCCACTTGAGACTGTGGAGCCCCATGATCAATAAGTCAAGATGTTTTCAGCCCCAGGGGTAAAAATCTGCTCACACATGGCTCATTTGTCATATCGCTATCAACATTTTTGGAATTTTGTGGTGATTTCCAGATTTTTTTTTTTTTGCTTGTTTGTTTTTCTTGCAGTTTCATTCTAGGTCTCTTCATCAATAAACAAAGATTCTGTTCTTGCAATTTACAAAAGAAAATTGTGACAGAATTCAGGAGGCTGATGTTGCTAAACAGTGTGGAGAACCATTTACAGTAAAAGCAAGCCCTTATCCATATACATTTGCAGTATTTTGTTGAATCTAATCTACATTATCAGTTTGATGTTGATGATTTCATGTCGATTGCAGAAAAAAATCTGCATAGATGCCGTAAAACTGTCACCAAGTGTATTAACCAAACCATGACATTCATTTATACAGTAAAGTTGGGATACAGTACAACACCTCTTCATGAGATTCCAGGTCAAAAGAACATGAACAAGCACTTTACAGATAAAACATGCTAAATAGATGAATGCAATTTAAGAAACAGGCCAATAGACCGAACTCATCGGCTGTATTCATCTCAACAGTAGGTGAAATAGCTTTAAAGGTATTTAAAGAATTTACTGTTTCAACTGAAATTATGCTCTGAAATTCATTCCATGCCCATCAGATATGAATCTGTAGTTTACCTGACAATGGTTTAGCAATGAAAAGCAACAGATTCTCCTCTGATTTAGAGGATAATTGGACAGTTTCGTGTAAAATATAGTGGTGAGTATGAATGAACCAGCATTAAGTCTAATGTGAACTAGGCCTATTGCATGATATTCAGAAAAAAAAAAAAACACCTTTGTTGTTTTAATCTAAATATTTTAGTGCAGCTGCCATGCAAACTGATTTGAGATGGCAAAATCCTGAATTTTCTCTCCATCTCAACTATCTCCTATCAGTTAAGCAAAAGACAAAAAGTAGCCCATAGTTTGCAGAAACATACAGTGGAAACATCTTATTCTGGTGACTCGGTTGTCCAAACCATGCCAAAACCCCTCCCTCTGCATAAGTGAATGGTTGACTTGACTGTTGGGGTCAAGCGTTGAGGCCTACACATGCATTCACCCACTTGTGAAGAAAAATGACTCATCTTTCAGCAGATCGCTTTTTTCCTTTTTTTTTTTTTTTTATAGAGCATTGGATGATTTTTGCACCACTGAAGTCTCAAATGTGCATTCAACTTTGAAAAGAGGGGTTTATGCACAGCAGCCATCGTATAATGTCCCTCTGTGACTGTTCTGACAGTGATTACATCCTGCATTGAAACTCTTATTTCCTATGTTCTGTGTGTATTACCCAATGACCAATTTTTGTACATAATAAATAATTTCATGTCTTAAAAATAAAAATTGTTGTATAAATGTTCTGTCCAAAGTAGAGCTGCACAATATGTTGTTTGAGCACCAACATTGCGATGTATGTGTGGGCAGTAGTCACATCACAGTTTCTACAATGTAGGAGGCAAATGAACTCAACGTGTTCTCATCTAATGTCACCTGACACACACCGCATGCAGCGATCCACCAATCAGTCTTTCATAATCAGTTTGGCGTGAGTTGCTGGAAACAATTTTGAAAAATCAGGAACGAACAAGAGAAAATCACCATAAATGAACCAACATCATTTATCTGGAATTATTTCAGCAACAAGAAGGAGGATATTGAAGCACGTGTTCTGTGTCGATAGAGCCTTAATGCACCTGTTGCCACAACAAGTAGTTTGATGATTTGTATCACCACCACACAGTTATTATATTCTTCTGAGTATTTTTTCATATCGCAATATATATTGCAGGGTTAAAAAAGCACAATATCAGTTTTTTCCAATGTCGTGCAGCCCTAGATCAAAGTAGACAGGATGACCTTGAGACTTTGGCAAATAAAATACAAATAAGAACCTTCATTAAAAAATTCATTTCAAAACAAAAGAGCACAATACTTTTTTCATCTCGGTTCCTTAAGACTCTGGATGTGGTAATGCTATCTTGGTTGACATACCTCTCTAATATCTGACACACCTCTTTCATGGGGGTGGGGGCCCTTTTGTTTGAGGACCAGAAGGTGTGTTTTAGCAGCAGAGGGATGATGTCTATGTTTTTCATGAATAGAATTTCTACGTACAACCAGGAGGTGAAGTGTGTCACATCTCTGCTTTCTGCTGATGATATGGTCTTTTTGATTTCATTAAGCTGTAATCTCCAGCTTACACTGAGGTGGGTTGCAGCCAAGTATGAAGCAACCCAGATAAAATTTAGCACATACAAGTCTGAGGCTATGGTTCGTAGTCGGAAAATGTTGGCGCACCCCTCTGGTCTAGGGAAGAATTGCTGTCCCAAGTGGAGGAGTTTTAAGTATCTTGGGCTTATGTTCACAATTGAGAGAAGGATGGAGCAGAAGATTGACAGGTGGAATGGTTAAATGAAGCTGACTTAGAACGTGAATCTCTCAGTTTACTGGTCAATCATGGATGCAAACAGCAGAAATGTGGCAGGGGTCTCCCTTAGAGATCAGGTAAGGAATGTTCAGCCACTGCTCCTCCACATCAAGAGGAGCCATTTGAGGGGTTATGGACATCTCCACCCAGGATGAGACTCTATTTCTTTGTTGTCCTGGAGATGTCTTGGTGTCCCCCTGTATGGACAAGAGGAGGTGGATGGGGAGACAGAAGCCTGGACCTAGATAAGAGGAGGGAGGGATGGACAGATGGATGGATGTGTATAGTTCTTTTTACTCACATATTTTTTTAAAAGTTTTTAGTGTCCGATTCTTCTTACGCTAAACACTTTAAAATCCTTGAAAATTACATTGAAAATGTAATTTTACCAAACTAAAAACTAGAGCTATTTCCCCAAGCTCATGAAAAAAAAATGTGATTCTCATATCACAGTGATGCAGTTTGTAGTTATGTATAATATGATGTATTGCTGTAGAATAAACACCATACAGTATGTACAAAACACATGATCATGCATCAGTAAAGTCAATCCAAAAACAGGTAAAACTGTCAGCATTCTGAAAAGTTCTTGTCCCATTTTTGATGCCGGTCTTTTTTTTTTTTTTTTTTTTTTTTTATTCAGGCTGCTGTGAGCAATTATAACATAAGTGAGAGGGAAATATAAGAAGTGCAACATGTGGATGTAATTACAGATAGCTCTTATATAACCATCCTTATTCCAGTGACAGAGGCTCTTCCTCCTTGTGTGCTTTAATGTGGGCCTTTAGGTGCACTTCCACTTGTCTCCACACCTCACTTCCACTTTGTGTTGTTAGCTGTGCTGTAGCCTTGAACTTGACAACCAAGCAGCCTGCCATCACACCTCATTAACATTAACAACAGTCTGCCTAGTGTGAACTGCTGGCTATGGGAACCTTCTGGACTTTTATGGCTCCAATTGGCTGTCAGGTTCTAACATGTGTAGAGAGGAAGTTGTATTATCTTCCCTGCTAGGCTAATGGTAGGCTGTATTCATGTAAGAAATGCCTCACGGTGTGCAGTGGTTAACACCCATACATCTGAGCTATGCTGTATCAGTTTCAGCTAAATATTTTGGAAATTGTTGTCCAAACCTGTATGATATCTAATACTTAAACTCTTAATAATGCTGATAAGTAATTAAATTGGTAAGTGTCAATCTGTAATTGTTAGTTTATTAATTATGGGCATGATAAAAGCATGCATTTGTGAAATAATGAAATGCTGCTTCATACTATGAAATATGTAATTTCTTACTTTTGTTCCTATCTCAAGTATTAGAACAGTGTAACAATTATATTGCAGATTTCCTTTGCAGAAAGGTTTCAAATTCAGCATGCATTCACCAACAGAATGGCTAAAATACCTACAAAAACCTACAATTTCAGATCACCTGATACGCTTTAGAAAAGTCATGTTCATATTAAAATTATTCCTGCATTTGAACAAAACAAGTGTGTTGGCTGGGATTTGTTGCTTCATGTCCATGAAATATAATCCACATCAGTTCCACTTGGCTTAATTTATGGGTTCTCCACAGAGTTTGACACTTTGAGACAAGTACTCTGAAAAGTAATTAATTTACCTTTACCAGGTTTGGTTATAAAAGTATGGTGTTAAGATTGTGAAGTAATCCCCCAGGGATGTGTTCTTACATGTGTTTGAACAAATGCAGTACCTTGCCTGATGATGGGATGGTGCACTGTGCGTGTTGAAAGGTTTTCTGTTGGAAAACCTTGTGTTGGTATTGTTGGAGCCCCCCTGTGCTGGAAGCCCCACTGCGTTGCCAGATGAGCAGCATTAATTTTTTTGTGGTTACCAGCATGTGGCATTCTTCTTCATGCTGGGAAACACAAAAAAATATATAAGCTAGAAAGTGTAGAAAGGCAGAATGCAGGTGGCAGGAAACTAAACATCAGGTTAACTGCTATGACCATGAAGACTGTCTGAGTTTTTACCGTTTCCTCTCTGTTGTAATATTATAGTCTATATTTTTTTTGATTACTATTATTTTTTATTTCATATTGTTTTGGTTTTTTTTTGTTTTTTGTTTTTCTTTGTACTACCTTTATGCATGTACATTTTTTGTGCACTACCTTTATGCGTGTACACTTTTCCCCCTTACACTTATTCTGTTGCTACATTGAATACCCCCATTGTTAGATCAACATAGACTAATCTAAAACAAACATTACATCAATAACTTGGAGCTTGAAAACTGATTTTGAGTCTGAGATGCTAATGAAAATAAAAGCGCTGTAATTTACAGTTATGGTCATTATGGAATAACTACTTGATATATTCAGATTAAACAGTTATCAAAAAAGTTTGATTAGTTTAGCAGTTGACAGGTACTCAATTAATTGACTAATTGTTATATTGAACTCTTATCCACTTTATCATTAATTTATCATTAATTACTGCAATAGGCTTCCTTCTTTTACATAAAAAAACAAAAACAAACCTAAGGTGTGGTCTTTATCTCTACCTGAGCAAAATCAGAAGAGCAGAAAACCCAGGTTCAGATTACTGCACAAAGTGAGAATTTTATTTTCCTTGGTCAGGATATGTACAGTTTGTATTTACAAGAATGACAATTACCAAATAACAAAAACAATAACTCAAAGTATGAATTATGGAAGAGCTGCAGCATCTTAAACTGACTACAATAAACATTTGACAGATAGTACTACAGTGCTTCAGTTTCTGCTTCAGTTTGTCATGTCTTTTATGTATTGGGATTGTGTCTCTCACTATATATATATTTTTTATTAGTAAGTTTGGTTTATTTTATCAATTACTAGAAATTTCAGGTGACAGCATTTGAATTCCAGGTGACCCCATGTGGGGTCCCAACCCCAATGTTGAAAAATGCTGCTCTAGATAATGCACCTTTAAGAGAAGTACTTTGAAGTACTAGATTTTTTTTTTTTTTTTTTTTTTTAGAAAACGATGCTTTTAACTGCAATGCATCACATTTAGTCAGCACCGAATCACAACACAATCTTCTAAAAGCACTACACATAGCAAGGTCAAGACCTAACCTAATCCTACAAAGAAAGAAAAACAATAAATTGCCCTTCAGCAAGCACTGGTGACAGTGAGGCAAAACCTCCCTTAAATGGAAGAAACCTCTGACAAACCCGACAACAAACAAATAGATCTTTGTGCTTTCAACACAAGTAGTTTTACTGTTACACAACTCTGATATTGCTTATTCAGAAGGAAAAAACTGACACGCTTCACTGCAATACACAAAATACCAAGACTTGCCAAGACCAAGACTGCTAATTCTTGCTGTAGTACACGTAATTTTACTTGTCCCATTACAAAGGGCAACCTCTAAAATGGGAACTACTTGGGGAGGAAGTTGCTTTGGCAGGCAGTTTACTTCAGATCCCGGTTCTGGTCAAACTGCAGCCAACGTTCCTAAAGTCTTAGCTTCCTGGGAAAGTTCCAGCAGTGGTAAAGGGCTATAAACTTTTCTGTGTTAAGTGATGTTAGGAGACAAAGCCTGCCTGGGGAGCTCTGTACAAAAACAGTTTCTTGCTGCTGGCTTGTAAGTGCTCGCATGGCAGAGCTGGCAAAGTTTACTGTCATGAGGGTTTTCTCATGATGTTCGTCATGTGGTTATGGAAGCCTGAATTAAGGCAGCAGAATAGGGGATTTAAGAAATCCAGGAGTAGAGAGGTCTTAGAGGGGGATCTAGACATTGAACATATTTTGAAAAATGTACACAAGGCTGTGAATAAGTGGAGGGAAGAATGTGGGGAATGAGAAAGTAAAGATGGCACATGATGGCAAGGAAAATGAGTTAGACTAGACATGGTAAGGAGGGATGAGCAGGTATAAAAGTTCAATGCCTTTATTTCTGTACCAAATGTCCTTACTAATGCTTGTTCATCAATGTTGAAAAATGGCTTGACATGCACTACCAAATTTTGGTAATTAGAGTAAATCTGAAAGGTGAAAGGATAGGAATCTAATAATAGTGATTATTTATTGCCAAACTTAATGTTGCTAAAGAACATTGCTACCTCCTAATTGCCAAGATTGCAGTCCAAAATGCCCCATCACCATCTAGGGCTGCACAATGTCAGAAAAAAGGGACATTACATTTTTTTTAACCCTGCGATATATATTACAATATGAAAAAAATACTCAGGAGGAGAGAATACTTACGTGTTGCTGATGTAAATGGTCAAACAAATTAGTTGTGTGACTTCTCATTGCGGCAACAGGTGCAAGGCACTGTCACAGAACACACCTTTCAATATCATCTGTTTTATAGATGATAAAATAATTCTACATAACTGATGTTGATATTCTTTTTGGCATTTAGTCTTCATTTTCAGTGATTGGTGTGTGTGTGTGTATGTGGTGGTGGTGGTGGGGGGATACTATGGTGGGCTGGGCCGACCACGGAAGTGAAAATTAACCTTAACACTCATTTATCTTTTCCCTACCTCCTGAAACTACATAAACTTTCATTGGAGGTGGCAGGACGTGGTGCTGTGCTATGGAAAAACCTCACCAGTGGAAATGCTGCATTGTTACCAGTAACTCACTCCATGGGCAGGGGCATGGTCTGCTTAGGCAAACTGATCAAGAATGAATGTGATTGGTGGATCACTGCGTGTACTGTGTGTCAGATACCCTTGAAATGAGATGAGAACACGCTAAGTTCATTTGGCTCCAACTTCACCAGGATCTGCGATGGGACTATTGCGCACACGTACATTGCGATGACGAAGCTCAAAGATATATATCGAATATCAAATAAATCGTGCAGCTCCACCACCATCCCATAATAATAATAAAAACATATTTCCTTAGTTCTTATAAAGATCATATCAGCAGCCACTACTAGACTAGATAATGTATGGAGATGATATGAACTTATCTAGCCTTGTTTACTTCATGTCCTCAATGGCAGGAATACGTACATTTTTATGGAATAAATGCACACTTGAGTTAGAACTGAAGCCAGTGTTCTGTACGTAGGTATCTAATTGTAGACCGGATGGCAACATGAAAGGAGAGGTTGGATGAAAATACTGTAGAAGATGAATGGGTGGAACATGAAAAGATGCATTACAGAAAAAGGGCAAAGGAGCTGGCAGATGATTACAACTGATATTAAGATGAATAAAGTGTGATCAGTGGGTATTCCAGGGGCGGCTGCTGCAATTATTTTTTGGTTGGCACAGTATCCAAGTAAGTTTTTAGCTGCACTTTATCCACATATTATCACTAGGATACACCAAAGTAAATGCACCACTATTTTTTTTTTTTTAAAAAAAGTTAATTTAAATAAAAATAAAAATACACAGTATGTGTTTTTAGTCAGTTATTACCTCCGCCGAGGAGGTTACGTTTTTGCCGGCGTTTGTCTGTCTGATTGTGTGCAACATAACTCAAAAAGCTATGGACGGATTTTGATGAAATTTTCAGAATTTGTTGACAATGGCACAAGGAAGAAGTGATTAACTTTAGGAGGTGATCCGGAAGAAATCCTGGATTCTGGATCACTTTGAAATTTTCATTAACATTGTGGTCAATGGGGCTAAAAATGTTGTTCCTAAGTATCTGGGTTAATTATTGACCAAACCTAATGAAATTTTCAGGAAATGTTCGCTCTGAGACAAGGAACAGATGATT
>JAPSES010019063.1:0-13521 GCA_029822895.1 Maxillicosta whitleyi
AATATTGCGGGGTGTCAGTCACAGTATGTGGGGGAACTGTGCTGCTTGGCGGAGGTTTGCGCTCTCTGAGTGCTTTTCTAGTTTTTTATGATTTCACATGACTGTATGTGCACATGTGTAACAGCAGAGTCATTTTGTGCATGTAGATGACTAAGTAAATGTAGATGGATGGAGGCAGGTACTCGTATACCATGCAGCTGAGGGTTTAATTAATATGCAGCATGTTAAAAAGGTCTGAGGTTGATAGATAGAGAAGATGAACAGTGCCATTAACTATTGCCTGTATCACTGCCAAATCTCATATCGGCCTCCTTTAGCTTCACTCTGCGGATCACTTAAAATTCACATGGCCATTTAACAAATTATGCCTATTGTTCCTCTAACAATGGAGTCTCAGTGAAGAACTGGGAAGCAGTGACCCTGTCGTGGGCCATGACTAAATTCCATGAATTCCAAAATAAAGAACATGAAGTATAAGTGAATTATCCCCAACGAGATCAGATATAATTTTAAAATGACATTTTTGTAGCTATTTAGCCTAGTGGTTCTCAAACGTTTTACAGTAAGTGTATAGATGTTAAATATTTTTTAGTTATGTACCTCCAACTCTTGCTTCAGCTTTTATGATTGGAAAAAAAAACAAGCAAAAATTGTTTCCCGTGGCAAAGGTGTCTGTTTTTATTATTAAAAACTTTATAAACAAACATATATTTAACTTTTATGTGTTAAAAATAACAAATCTTTATAAGTAAATGTTGTGTTCTTTGATGTGTGAGAAAAATAAATGAATTGGTTCTTACTCAGTAAATGAACCTTTCATCAATAAAAAGTCATGACTTAATTACTCAAATAAACTCATATTGAATAATATAAAATAGAAATGTTGTTAAAATGTTACCATAGCATAAGGGCGGCCTCGGAGTTTGTAAAATTATTGAAATTATATAAGGTTAGGACTGTCAATTTTTTTAAATTTCCAAAATTGAGTTTCTGGGAATTAATTGTTTTACCCTGAATCTTCATTAACAGATTTGGTTGAATTTCTTCTCCTCCTAGTGGAAGAACCCTATCGATTTCAGGTTCTCTATGAGTTATCCAAAAGGGGGCGCTTTAGTTAAAAATCCTTTTTTTTTTATTTACATAAATCAAGCAATAATAGGCTGATTGAGATAAGATTTGGTTCATATTGATCATCTTACAAATGTCCAGAGTTCATCTTCATTCACTGGGTGATTTGTGTAAAAAACTGGTTCTCTGATCATTGTTCTGCCACTATCACTACCACTGTCGATGTAGCTCAAATTGACTGTTATCGTGTATAGATTTATATACAGCAGAGGACTGAGGGGGTTTTTGGGGATACACCCTTGCTGTCGCCGCCTGACAGTATAAGCGTAATTGTGTTTAATATTTCAGCATTAATTCTCGTTATTTTTTGATTCAGTAGATGACGAATTATTCAATAACATCCTTCTTTCAGAACTGGTTTAACCAACCCTCTGCAATCCATGCCTTCATATTAGAGTCCCTTTTTCTACTGTATATGTATAGGCTACCTTGCTGTGGGTTATTAGACTCAATCAAAAGGAAAGAGAGAGCTAAGAAAAGATTATGCAATGGAAAGGGAAAAAAAAAAAGCAGAGAATGTGAATCTTACTTACATGTACATAGAGAGGGGGTGTTTTAAAGAGCTGCAATAAAAAGCTGAGGAATGAACCAAGAGGAGGATAATTGAAGCGCTACAGTCTCACTTCTGTAATGACATGTTTTGTTACCTATAAAACGGGCTTCCTGGCTCTCTCTCCGTCCTCTAATTTCTTTTTTTGGATCTTTACAGCCTGTCCAGTTTGAGCAGAGTCTATTACAGAAACCCTAACAAGAAAGAATTTGGATTTATGACGGGTTCAATATTTCAGCACCTTACACAAACTTATAATTTACTTAGTAGCCAGTAGCCACCGAGTAGGAGTTTTTCGGAATTTAACGCGCGTTATAAATTTATCGTTTCTTCAAAAATATTAATCTTGTGCTCTGTTGCGTCTCCAAACACCTTCTCTGACAGCTCATGCAACAGACCACACAGGGGATCTGGATAATGGAAAGTTATGTGACAGTGCAACGCTCCTCCCTACCTCCAGTTTTCCTCTTTTCACATTTCGGTTGACCTGGGATTTAAAGGGAACGGATTTAATGCGAACAGGATTTACTAAGAAGACATGGGCGGTGAAAACCTGCGTGGAGCTCCCACAGCGGGATGTGTGTTTGTGCGCATGGGGCCGTACCCACAGTGGGATCAGTGGAGTCGTACTTTGTCCCGATGAGTAGGCTATGTAGAGCAGTGTGCAGCCACATTCAACCTATAGCTCTCTCTGGTTTGTTGTTTTGCTTGTTCCGGTGGGTTTGCGAGTGGTGTGATTATTTTGTTTGATCTGCTGTGGGTTGATTGGAACAGATTTTTCTGTGTAAGCATTTGCCTAAATGTCAACAACAGAATGTGCGCTATTCACAGCATAATCCTAACATTGTCTCTTTGATGTGTGAATAGCATATGGCCTCACTGTGTGTGTGTGCGTGTGTGTGTGTGTACTTTGGCACTTTCTGTGCAAATGTCATTGTCAGACAGTGAAGTAAGTAATACCTAAAGTGATTTGTCAAGTACAACAGCATCAGTGGTTATATGCTGTTATACACAAACACACACCTACAGACACATTTACTGTTACACGGCTGGGTGTTTATTGTGTTCAGTGTTTTGTAACAGTCGGAGTATTACATAGAGCATGGTGTTAATAATAATTATGATAAAAATAAGAATAATAATTTCTATAGCGTTTTTCAAGTCACTCAAAGCGTTTTATATTATTGATCCATTATTCATTCGCTCTCACATTCCCCCTCTGGTGGTGGTAAACTACGCTACGGCTGATGGAAGGTGCCAATTCACACCTACAGCCCCTCCGACCCCCACCCAAGGTTATAATGGTTAACGAAAATGAACGAAATAACGAAAACTAAAATTGAAAAAATATTTTCGTTAAAAACTGTAACTAACTGAAACTGTTGTGTGTGTTTACAAAACAAACTAAAATAAACTGAAATTTTAGGTGAAACGCCCTTTTTTCTTTGACGATCAGTTCATAAGTCTTTTGGATTTGGATTGGTATGAAATCACCTTATTTCGCTCAGTTTTACGTGAGCCGGTGCACCTTACGTCACTTCTCAGTCAAAGTCGGCTTCTACTCATTCCACTACCCAAGAACATGGCAACAAAGGCTGGAAGAAAGCGGCAGAGTCCGATTTGGAATTTCTTTGAATATGACTGTGAGACAGACAAAAGCGAGTGCCTTGTAGTGAAAACAAATGATAAAATATATGGAATACTTCTCAAAGGGGAAAAAAAATCCCACGAAAAAAAATAAAACTAATAACAACTAAACTAAAATTAACCATTTGGAAAAAAGGAAAACTAATAAAAACTAGTAAATCCACTTTAAAAAACTAATTAAAACTAACTGAATTAGAGAAAAAAAAAGTCAATCAAAAATGCAAAACTATTATAACCTTGCCCCCACCAAACATACGCATTCATTGTGAGTGGCACTGAAGGCAAAGAGGGTGAAGTGTTTTGCCCAAGGACATAACGGACTGACTAGAGTGGGAGTTGAACTGCCAACCCTTCATCATTTAATGCAAGTGTTATTCTATCCATCGTGAGACCTGGATTTATGTGTGAATAAACAAACTGTGTGGAAATGCCTCCACTTAGTCTCCTGCATCTCAACTTTATTCTGGAGTTCTTCTACTAGCGTGTGCGGTGAAGCTTCTGTCCCCCTCCACCTCACCGTTTGTAGTGCAAACATTTCTGAATTGAAAATATGCACCATCAGATTTTATTGTTCCTGTTTTGGAGTAAGGGTCATTGAACTTTTTTTTTTTTCAGATCCCTGCTTCAGATTTCAGTCATTCATGTTGCTAGGCAACACCCAGTCAAAAACATAGGTATTTGTAAGGCTGAGCAAAGCGTTGTAAAATCCAGACAAGTTTGGTGATTGAAGTTTTTCTGTGCTTTTCTCTCCTCAGCCACAGTCTTTCCTCCTGCATGTAGATGTTTTGATTCGCCCACATATCATTGTTTATTATGAGCCCAGTTAATTTTTATTTACGTTGGGGGTGTGGGCGGGAGGAGGTTAAAGTTTTATATAGGACATGTGAAACAAATGTTTAAGTCAGTTAACTATATTATATTCACCCACTCTTTGGTTGGACAGTTTTATTTAGTTTAATTTATTTATTTATGGTTTAAATAGAGGTTTCACATTAAGCCATGACGACCCAAATATCATCAACCATAAACATTTACTGATCCAAACTGTTCATCCATTAATCCTATCAGTCCATTTATATAATTGCTATAAAACAGTTCGTCATCTTTTCATGGTCATCAGATATGACCCATTTGGACGTTCAGAAGCTTTGTAGTTACCATGGAAACACCTTAATCTTCTACAACATTGATTCACCATTAAAACCCATAGTGTCGGATCAGTGTCAGTGGATGGAAACACTGGGTTTACGTTTAATTAATGAGAGATTAAACTAAAAATGTCACTTTATCTTTGTTTGACTTTACTCTGAGCTTTGATGAAAATCTACACAATCAGTCAATTAAACATATGAAAATAGATGATTTTCAGTGGGAAAAAATGCAAAATTCAAGGAGGATGGTATTATAATGAATGCGGGATAAATCACTTATGAAAGGTTAAATAGAAAGAAAGATTGATTTGGGAACTGCCACAAAAGTCACACTGGATCGTTAAAGCGAACAGAGCTGAAAACATAGAGAAAAAATAAATGTCAACCTTTAAAAATGAACGCCTTTCCTTTACAGCTCTCTCCTCTCTGTCCAAGTCAAAGGACCAAATGTAAATACAGTTGAACCTGATGCTGATATGTGCTTTTTCAAAACTATTCCTTGAGACGTGGAGTGATCAACACCTGCCAATTACATATTACCTGAAGGGGAAAAAAAACTAGTTAGTTTAGTTAATCCCAGTTATTAATATAATAGTTTTAATTTAATATGGAGAACACACATTATTTTTTATTCAGTTTAACTCATTCACAGTGAAAGTTAACTCACAAATTGCACTTCAGCAGTATCTAGAACTTCGTACTAACATGAATATATAGTTCTATTAAGCGTAAATTAAGGTACAAGTTAAGATATGGTGTCTTCTATGAACAGTTGTCAGAGTTCCTATTTTTCTGTGATTAAGTGTTGATTGTTTTACAGTGGCTCTTAAGTGCTTGCGACCAGTCATGAATGCGTTTGTCTGTGTTCACCCATGTATTGCATTTGATATTTTACGTTTGAAAACAGTCTTGCCAGACGTCTTTCTGTGCTCCTCTCAAGTGGCTGCTTCATTAGTGGAGCCTCTCTCTTATCTTCTTCTCCCGCTCTCACTTCTTATTTGCACTCTTTATTCTTTTAATCATGGTCGGAGAAAGAGTACAGCCCCTCTCCTCCTCCTTTTCCCCCTAGTCCTCCATCGTGTCTATCTGTTTGTCTCTGACCAACAGTGTCACACAGACTCCTCTGTTCTCTTTCTATCTCTAGCCTTGTATAATGAGTTCGGCTTGGGATGGGACATTCTGCAATTTGGCCTTTACTCTGGGGCCAAGAGGGAGTGGGAGGCATGAATAAAAGGGGGGAAAGAAAAGAAAGCATGGATAGATGGCACCACCATGTCACTATAGCAGCAGTTGGATGACGTTCTGTGATTTAGACAGTTTTCCACAGCAGCCATTCCACTAAACATTACTGATGGATCTGCGCTGTTTTAAGTGAACCTGTACTGGTCATGCTTACGACATGAACTACTGCATAATAGTCGGGTCAAATTTGACCTGTTTTGATATTCAACAGTAGTGAAAATACCCTAAGCATCATTTTTAAACATACAAAGACCACACAGAAAGGTCCCTGGTTGGACTGTCTTGCTGTGAGGGGGCAGCGCTGTTGATTGTTATTATCATAAGTGGAATTTTTAGCATTTACAGATTCATCCCACGGGTCAGAATGGGCCGTTTGGTGGGCAGGTGTCGGACTGTATGTTTGAAACCTGTGCTTTAAGGAATATCCATGAGCCGCCATGTGCAAACTCAAACCCTGGAACTGAGGAGTGCAGCCATTGTGAATTATGTGTTATGAAATACATCTGTATTAAAAGAAAAGTCTTTTTTTCTGTTATTCTGTTAATTTCAGCTGATAGATACAGGAATTGAAACCGTCTCGAGAGGTTAATAAAACAAACAGCCGATAGTCATAACGTAAGAACGTATTTGGATGTAAAACTTACATCTCGCTACAAATCAGAATATCAGTACTCCGTGTCTCTATTTCTAATTGGAATGAGATGAAGAACATTACACATCAGAACAGAACCGTCTCTGACAGGACTTAAATCAAAGTTACACGCTGCGGTGGTTGAAATATTTCCAGGAGGGACTTTAACCATAAATGAGGATTGTTGCCTTTCACCGATTCTCTGCTCTACATGCAGCAGAGACAGTAAAATAAAAAGTATACTTTGTAATGTTGACAACACACTCTATTTTTTAAAGAGATTGAAGGATGTTTCTTAGTCATTTCTTAGTAACTGTACTGACTATGAAGTTCTAGAACAGCTGTGTCAAACTCATTTGAGTTCAGGGGTCATATACAGCCAAATATGGTCCCAAGTAGGCAGGAGCAGTCAAATAATACTGTAGTCTAGATCAGGGGTGTCAAACATGTGGCCCGGGGGCCATAACCGGCCCGCCAAAGGGTCCAATCTGGCCCCTGAGATGAATAAGTGAAATACAAAAATTACACTAAAGATATGTTAGAATAATTTTAAGTCAATTCAATCTAAAATAGGTCAGACCAATAAAACACTATCATAATAAACTATAAAAAATGAAAACCATTTACAGATTAGCCTTTTACAAAAAATGTGAACAACCTGAACAAATATGAAATTGTGTATTAACTAGATCGGGGGTCTCAAACATGTGAATGCAAATGTGGCCCGTGGGATAAATTTGCAAAGTATAAAAAATCCACAGTCAAGGCTGTTGAACTCATTTTAGTTCCACATACAATATGATCTACAGTAAGATAATAACAGAATAATTTCCCCCCAAAAAATGACTATTTTCTTCTTGGTTTGATGTGAAAAAAAATTTATATTACATTATGTCTATAAATATTGACAACTTCGTATTTTTGTCCTTGTTTTAGTGCAAAACATAACATTAAATTATGAAAATGTTTACATCTGCAAAATATCCTGTAACAATAAAATGTGAAAAACCCGAAATGTCTAAAGAAAATTAAGCACAATTTGAACACTTTTCTGCCTGTTATTCAGTGTGTTTGTAGATCCGATCCATAATGAACATGTAGAAATAATAAGTTGAGGCACATTATTGTTAAAATTGCACTTATTTTTCCATGAGAAATGTCAATTTTTTTCATCTTATTCATATCTTTTTTTGTTTGTGTAGATTATAAAAAAATGTGTATTTTCATAATTTAACGGGTTGTCATTATTTATATATTATTATGCATTTTATATGTTATTATTTTACTGGTCCAGCCCCCTTGAGATCAAATTGGGTTGAATGTGGCCCCTGGAAGAAAATGAGTTTGACAGCCCTGATCTAGTAAGTGCGAGTTTTATTTTATGGAAATTTACTGATGTGCAAGGGATTCTTTTTTAATTTTTTTTTTTTTTTTTTGCTCACTAGAGATTTGACACAGGCTTTGATCTGCTCATGGCCGTCCCTATAATCCTCTCAATAGCTTCATTTTCCTCGTGATAGAAATATTTGCCCAAGAACAGACAGGCTTGTCTTTTATCTACGATTAGAGATAGGTCTCAGAGGTCTCTACTCATCTGTACGCGGTCTCTCCGTCCGTTTTTCCATGGATTAGATCGGATTAGGGTCTGACTGCGGAGCACTGTTAAGACATTGTACGGGTTGGTGATATCAACATGGACCTTTGTAACATTTCATAGCACTTATTTGATTTTCCCCTCCTGTTTTCTAACCACTTTTCATGCATGAAAAAGCAAAAGAATAGTCAAAATTAGACTTTATTGATTCCACAGTTGGGAAACTCACTGGTCGAAGCAGCAACAGAATAAAGTACAAGGGGAAAAAGTGCCTGGATAAACACAATGCAAAAGATAAACAGTATAAAAATAGTAATAACAGCAGTAATGTAATAAAACTCTATAGGCTCTATTGACAAAAGAGCAGAATGTGCAAAATGCCAGACAGTATTAGTAATAAAATGTAGATGATTTAATCCATTTTTTAGGCACTTTTATTTGATGGAAGTGAAGATGAAGAAAAATAGTTGTTGAAATAAATGTTTTAATCCAGGGGAGTCAAACATACGGGGGTCCACTCTGACCCCTGGGATAAATTTGTGAAATGCAAAAATGACACTGAAGATATTAACAATTAAGAATGTTAAAATCACAGATAATTATAACCTATGAATACTGACAATCACATATTTTTTTTCATTATTTTAGTGGAAAAAAAGGAAAATTACATGAAAATTGTTTCCATTTACAGAAAAAATGGGAATAACATGAACAAATATGAACAAAATGAAATATGTTAAGAAAAATACGTGTCATTTTAGCAATAATCTTCCTGTTACTAAATGTTTTGTGTACCTTTAGATCCACAAGGTGTAAAAGTACATGTGTAAAGTGACCAACAGAGGCAGAATATTGTTACAATTTTTCTTAATAAATTTCAGGATGTTCATGTTATACATATTTTTTTAAAGAATCAGAATTTTTATTGCCATTGTTCATGTAGTACACGTGTAGGACACAAACTAGGAATTTGTCTCGGTGTAACGCTGTGACATTCAACATAGAGTTGAAAAAATAGATAAAAATACTATGCATGCATAAAAGAAGAATAAAATAAAAATATAATAAATAATAAGTAATGTGCAAGTCTTTAAGAGTCTTATAACAAGAGCAGCAGTTTAAAGTTCACAGTGCAGAAAGGATAGTTTGTCCATCTGAATGTCTTCATAATTTAATTTTACTTTTTTCACCCTAAACAATAGACACGACTTTGGAGTGGACGTTATTTATAGACTATTATTTTACCGGTTCGGTCCAATTAAGATCATAAGTCATGTTACTCACATTCTCAAACTCAAGCTTCAGGACCTTCCTTTAACTGCTACTATTTATAACATACTATTACTATTACTATACTATTATTACTACTATACTAATACTATTATAACAATGAAAATGTGGTAACAATTTTGTTCTGTGTGTAATCATATCTTAAATTTCTTATTTCTTTTATTGAAATTTAAAAATTTTATTGAAATTTTTTATTGAAATCTATTGAAATTTCTTATAGTTTTGTAATTTTATAATTCTGTGCAATCAAATCTTAATGCATTTCTTATTTATTTCTTATTTCAACCTGTCTTAAAATTGTATTTGAATTTTTAATCAATGTGAAGCACTTTGGGCTTTTTGTATGAAAGGTGCTATACAAATAAAGTTTATTATTATTATTATTATTTACAGCCAACAAATGAACTGATCTGGGTATTTTTTTTTTACCCCTCACATACAGCAACTTTTAAGGAGACTGAAAGTAAAATTGGGTTGTTTTTTTATTTCAGGATAAAACCTTGTTTTTCATTTGAGGCTAAGAAGAGACTCGTTGCTGCCACTTTTGTTCAATTACAGGGACATTATTTGTATGAATGCATCGTCTCAGTGCTTAAATGGACTCATCATTGTCTTTTACACGCTCCAGTTGGATGGACAGATCTTTTAACACAGACTGAAACACCGGTATTTTTTATTATTATTATTATTATTTTTATCTATAAGGTCTGCTTCCATCCTATTTGGTGGTCTACATCTGTTGGAATGACTTCATAATAATTACAGTGTTTTCTATCGCTGCGGGTTCCAAAAGTCACAACAGAACTGAAAAGAAGAAAGCTTTTAAATGTTCCACTTCCACTGCCTGGAACAAACAACAGAAGGACATTAAACTGAAGGAACTGGTGCATTTAAAGGAAAATGACAAATGTGTGTAGATGTTGTTTTTTTATTGATTGGGTTTTGCTTTAAGATGCTTTTAAGGAACATTGTTGTTATAGTTTTAGTACTTTTTGAAATAACGGTGGTGTTTTATGTATGTTCTTATTAGTTTTAAGTTGTTCTTTTATTCTCTTTTTATTGAAATAATTTTGATTTTTTTACAAACACTGAAAAAGAAAATAAACTGATTCATAAACTATGTACATCCAGAGAGTGGGTGTAGAAAACAAAAACATACAGCAGCTAATTTATTTCTTTATTTTACATACATAGTTTCAGATTAAAGAATCAACATATAAATAAAAACACAGAAACATATGTCTTTCATTCAGATAATTTTGAATCCATATTCATGCAGTGGCTGTGTAACTTTATTGATTATTGTTTAAGTTAATTGTTGTTTATAAGTTTATTGATATTTATTATTTATTTATGGTGGGGATTGTACTGACTGCATAGTGTTGTTGCAATTCCAATCTGAATTTCGTTGTTATTCTGACAATGACAAATAAAACGGGAATAGAATAGAATAGAATGCAGTCACCAGGTCTTAAAGGCTTCACATAATTCACCCAGTGAAAAAAAAAATCTACATTCTAATTTAATTTTAAGTTTGTTTTTCCATCCTGACTTTCATTGCGTTTATGTATTTTACTGTAGATGTATGGCTGGGATTTCCATTTGGTGTAACTTCTACCGCTGCTGTCTGGGCCCTGAGCTTTTTTTCCTGGGTAAATAAAAGTTATAATAAGTTAAATAATCATAATATGTGGCTGCATGTGGCCTTTGAGCTAAAAAAGAGTTTGACACCCCAGATTTAAGCATTTAATTGTTACCATGGATCAAGGTCTGGACAGTGTTGTTGTACGTTTCCATGTTGTCCAGAAGGGGTCAGTGTTGTCACAATTTTAAGCAGCCATTAGACTCAACGGGAGTCTAAATAAGATGTGAATGCACCTTTTCCACATGCAGTTAAAGAGTATTGAAGGTAATCTATCTTGGATTTTACCCAAGCAAATCAACAAAAGGGCTCCACACAGGGAGGTGTTTGTTTTATATCGGTTTGCATAAATTACACAAATAAGATGATCATTTACAAATGATTTGTGCCGAATCTGTAGGAAGTAGTTCACCTTAACTGGAATGGGAAAACAACATGACTCCTTATTCTGTCCTCTGGCTCACATCTATAATGTTTTTTTTTTTTGTTTACACCAAAGCAGTAGTCACTTTATTATATATAATAAAGTCAAGTTGCCTTTTAGAGGGTAACGTATTATCTGCCCAAGGAGATCCAAGCAGCAGTACCTCTCAATTTTTGTCTTATCCCCGGCTCGTAATCCATACTAATATGTTTTTGTCATTTCCACCCTCTCAAGTTTTGCTCTCAGCCTTTAGGTCTTTATGGTTTCTTATCACTGTCAGTCTGGACTGTTATTTTAGAGCGGCCTAATCCCCATGACACCCTCTGAGGTGTTTTTGCTCTAATGGCTGGCTATATTTCAGGTATAATAGTCTATCTGTGTGAGACCCACTATCCATGTGGAAACAATAGACTGGACTGAGTTAACAATCAATACACCTTCTCTTGTCTTTTTTGTTTCCTGCGAGGGAGAAAGAAGTTCCATTTTCTCCTCAGCTGGGTACTTCAGATGCATTTCTAATGTTTTTTTTTTTTTGTTTTTTTTAGCTTTAAAGCTTCAGTGACCTCAGTGTGGTTTGGGGGACATTTTCATTTGCATCAAAAGATTTTCATTTCCCAGAAAGCCTTTCGCTGCGCTATCTCAGAGATTTATTTTTTATTATTATTATTAGTTCATTGTTCAGTGTTGTATAAACCAATGTATAATGGATCAGTATAACCCTGACATAGTGGTGTCAAACTTTTTTTTTTTTTTTTTAGTTCAGGGACTACATTCAGCCCAATATGATTGTAAAAAGGGCCAGACCAGTAAAATAATAATGGTGAAAAAAAATTGCATAAGGAAAATGTTAACATCGACAAACTATGTTTTTAAAATGTACCTGAAAAACAACCTGAAATTTCTTACAAAAGATCGGTGCTGTTTTAACAGTGTTATGCCTCGGTTTTAACACATTTGCATTAAAAACATACAGATTACAGTGGATCTACAAATAAACAAAACATTTAGTAACAGGCAGAATATTAACTCATAAAGATGCAGTGCTATTTTTGTGGCAGTTCTATTATTAACCTTTCTGAAGTGATCTATCACCATTTCTTCTACTATTATGCTCAGTATTTTGTATTTTTAAGTAAAAACCAGGTGTATTCCTACAAAATTCCTATTTCTAACCATGAATATGTCAATAAAAGCTCAGATTAAAGGTCAGGGTTATTATATCAAAAGGACAGAAAACTGAAGGAAAAATCATATTTGCTGTAAAATATATCTTTGACTGAACATTATCCAAGTGTTTCCATCCACTATTATTGATCCAACTCTATGGGTTTTACTGGTGAATCAGTGTTAAAGAAGATGATGGTGTTTACACGTTCACTACGGAGCCTCTGAGTGTCCATGAATAGATGACAAACTGCATTTTACACCAATTATTTACATGAATTGATAGGATTAATGGACAAGCAGTTCTTAAACAGTTTAGATCAGTACATAATTTGAGTTTTTATGAGTTAAAACCTACAATCCATTACGAATATGTTATAATGTTATAATAATGAACTGTACTTCAGGAAATTTAGCAACCTTCAGATGAAGAATTCGACATTAATTATTTCATGACCATCATATTTCTTACTTGTGTTTTTTTTTTTCTTTCTTATGTGCTGCCATATGAACCGGACCCTTGTCATTTTTGGTCTGCTCACCAGGTAAGGCCATGATTCTTTTACTTCTTTTTCCTGTCTGTCTTAGGTGATGAGCGGTGTCTTCTCTGTTTTGTCCTTAAACGCGTTAAGGCGTCTGAAAACTCTGGGTCAAACACAGTCCATTTTTACTTCAGGTCTTTGCTGTTGTGGGTTATTGTCACTTTTATCAAAAAAAAAAATAAATAAAAGACTTGTGTCCACATTAGTATTACTGTAAATACCAGCACGATGCTAGCTTCTAATACTTTGACACAATTGGCTTGAAATCAGTTGAGCTCATTGACTGGACAGTGAGTTGATCTGCCGTCCTGCTACAGTGTGTAAATGAAGTTGCACCAACATTAAAACAGAACAAAATAGGTGATTAATAAGACCCACAACTCACCATTCACTGCTCAATGAGACAGAAAACACACTTACTATTACTTATTCTCAGGGCTGGAGGAAGTACTGAAGTTTAGTACTTAATAAAAGTACCAATACCCTGCAAAATATTTACTCAAGTAAAAGTAGAAG
>JAPSES010019074.1:0-13521 GCA_029822895.1 Maxillicosta whitleyi
TCTGCAGAAGCCTGATAACGACCATCAGGTGTGTTGGAAGAGGGAAACATCTAAAAGCTAGCGGCCCTCGAGGACCAGGATTGGACACCCCTGTCTTAGATGTTTCCCTCTTCCAACACACCTGACAGTCATCAGGCTTCTGCAGAGCTTGACAATAGCTTTATTTGAATCAGGTGTGTTAGAAGAGGGACACATGTGAAAGTAACTCCCCTCGAGGATCAGGATTGGTGACCCCTGTTTTATTGTGAAGGCCATTTTCCATTGACAACGTTTTATTGTGAAGGTCTGTTTCCGCTGCTTCCGGGTGCGGTGTCAGTCACATTCACTGTCTGTACACACTCAGAACAAATAGGGAAACGTTTCTGTCTGTTTCACTGTTCAACCGGCGAAAAGTCGTTGAAACTACCTGGGAACATTGTTCTGTTTCCTTCTTCTGCTGATAAGGAACCCGTTGGAACACCTTGAACCGAGACAAACCAGCTGGAGCCAAAACTTGGTGAGTTTGTTGTTTATGAAGTAGCTTTGTTTCTCCCGTTAACATTAAACTATATTTCCCCAGTTGTCTTTCAGGTTAAACAAGCTCGTTAATTTACAAACTAAGCACTTCTTTTTCTTTCTTATTCAGAATTTCCAACTCAAACTCACTTTAAAAGTTTACAACAAAGTTGGTAACTGCTGTAAAGTTGATTAAATACATCACATTGATTTTACTTTGTCTTTGTTTTAGCTAAGTTGTTCTTGTTTCAGCTATACTTAACCATAAAAGCCCCCCTTTTCCTCTTTAACACAATTCAACAGCGTTATGCTGTAAGGAATATTAAGGATTTCAGTAGCAGCCAGTACTTAAAGGAAAGCAATATTAGACTAATACCCATAAATATGAACACAATGTGGATGCATAACCTACATTTTGTTAGCTGTTTTGTTTAAATGTCATTTTTAATTTTCTGATCTACTCTATTAGTCATATTTTCTTTGTCCAGACTTCCAGCAGTGTTTCTTGACTTATTTGAATCAATATGAAGTGACTGGTGCAGGTCTCTAAGGCTTAACTTTAGTCTGCCCTGCTCCATGAAGCCCAGCTGGCCTCTTTTGTTCAGCCACAGGCTGATTAACATGCATCATCCCACTGGAGCATCTGTCCCAGCAGACGCTGCCTTTGTTTACAGATTCTAACTTGATATTTGGAGCTTTTTGTCCAACTGCCTGCTCATGATAAAAGCTTTAAGACATGACACGCAAATGCTGACCTGGAAAGGTTTGACCCCATTTACCCATGCAGTAATAAATGCTGTGGCTTCACAAGTAAAACATCACTAAATAGAAGTGTAAATGCTCTCACCAAGATGCAGTGTAATCTGGACTGTCAAACCCACTTGGTGAATTGTTCACATATTCTTTGCAATAGGATCAAAATGGTTATAGCCTGATAAAGATGCTGGGCACAACAAATGTAAATTCAAGCACTGTTTCTCTTCGGTTTCATTGATTGCTTTTAGTTTTTCCTTGGTTTTCAGAACATTTAGGCACTGTTTGGATCCAAGTGTTTGGAATATGTTAAAGGAAAGGTTAATGGTGTAGAGTCTAGCAATGTTTTTTTTTTTTTTCAGCACAAAAATATATTTTAGTATAATTTTGAGCCATTTGTTATTCCTCAGCCAAAGTCAGGTAATCGTTTTGTCGTGTGTTCATTCAAAAATGTAACTGCTTTATCTGAATAATGCATTGATATACCTGCACCAAATTTACACTGTGGATGCATTGTATGGAGCAGAAGCCTATTGAAAATAGGTGACCTTGACCTACTTTTTCAGGGTCCAATAACCTTGTATCTTGTGCAGTTATAATACCTGAGTACTTTCAAATATAAATATGTAATAAGTTTACACAAAGACAATCTAACCAAAATTATAGGTCAATAACTTCCAACAGAATCTCACACTATATTTGGCCAAGGGGAATTAAATGTTTTAATTAAAAAGCACATTGTTATAATTTGGAAAACTGTAATAAAACATTCTAGAGACTTAAATAAAACTTGCTGAAGTGAATGATGGCCCACATCACTAGATGTGGCGACTATACCTAAGGCTCATGATTGTTGAGAATATAAAAGATGCAACAAGATTACAAATTACACCGTCTATCCGTAGTTTTGTGAGTTAAATCTTATTTCACAAATTTTGTGTATTTTTAAATTAAAGCTGCAAAACCCAGTGTGTGTTCGCTGCTTTTAACACATCTTATCACATATATCAGATATTTATTAGTGATGTAAACGATTCAGGGAGAAAGGCCTAATCGGAATAATTTCAATCAGGTTGAAGAAATATCATTCATATTACCACAGCTACTGACTCTTAAGCTCTGTCTGTTGCCATGGTGAAGTGGGTTAGTTGTGTTTTATGGGCTGGACAGGGGATTTCCTCTTCAAGGCTGATGTGAGAACACACCCAGCCGGTGGAGCACTTCTCCAGGTTTGCGGAGTTTTGACATATCTTAACAGTTGCATTTTATTTACACCACATATCAATAAATTCTCTTTAGCTTTATCAATCTCACAATACAGATATGTTGCACAATGGATACACTGTTTTAAACAACACAAAGTTTATAAATTTAAAAAGCCAGGTCCAGGACTTCAATGTTATTGTTACATCTGTAGTCATTGTGTTATGAAAAGTCATATAACGCGTCACTCAGCAACCTTTGACGCCACAGACTGACCCTCATTGTTCACACGTCCTGATTAAATCATACTGAAATACAGCTTTATATATCTTCGTTCTTGATGATCAAAGTCTGTTTTAGGTTGATGTAAGAGGTGTTTCAGTTTTTCAGTTACCTTTCCTGTGCACACATTTTTGTCACAAGAGGAAACACACAAAAGAGAGGGTTGTGTAGAAGTGAAGTCACTTTAGAAGTCATCCTCCTATCTGGTGTCCAGTTGAATGGGTCTCTGTCTGCATGGCTGTATTCATGGCCAGTGAAATAAACACTGACGATGGCTGAGACTGGTTATGGGGGTGAGAGGGACTTTACATGACACATAGAGCTTTAACTCATCTAGATCTAAGCAGAGATCTAGAAACTAGACATATAAAAGTTAAGTTGGATAGTAACATCTCTTTGCTGTTTTTGTTTGTGTCACTTCAGGGTCCGTAGTATTCCACCTATTTTAAAATCTCTATTGTAAATGAATCAGACTTTGATATATTGAACCAAACAGAACTCTTTGTATTGATTTGTAGATGTTTTTATGTCAAAAATATCAATTCTTTTGGAATTTTCTAGAAAGTGTTATTCTGAGAAAAAAATTATTCAAATTCATAAAATGTCAGGAGAATGTCACAATGGAAGCAAATGAAAGTTTTTCCAAAAATGATGACGATGAATAATGAGGGAGCTTTCTAGTTTCTCTCTAATGTAATCAACAAGAACATGATCTGCACATTAATCAAGAAAGAAAACAATAATTCAGTGCTGGGCTTAAGTTAACTGCGTCTGTCTACAGTTAGACGCTTGTGTTCAATGAATAATTAGAGTCTTTTTGGTTTTAAAATTAAGCACGTAGTCATTCTGAATTCATCACAACTACTCGTAAGTTATGGTTTATGATGTCAGATCCTCGTGGATCTACATTTGCCTTTTAGATACCACATTCACGGTTCCAGGCTAGTTTTACATCAATTCCAGTGTGCTGCTAACTGAGTCACCCCGTCACAGATGCAGAAGGCCCAGATTTACACCCAACAACCCCACTCAGTGTCCCACTGTGAATACATACATTGTGTGCCACTGTTGCTCCCAGCACAAAGACAGTGTGGGTGTATTGTGGGTATGAATGGTGCTGTGTTGAATCATTTGCGTGTTTGTCTGGCTGTCTGAAGATGTTTTTTTGTTTTGTTTTGTTTTTTTATTTAAATTAAATTTTCAAAGTTTTCCAACACAATGTTTCCTCTGAAACCTGTCTGGTGATTTTCTGTATTATATTGTCAAAAAAAATCCTGTGTACACAAAATCATCATCATTATCACTCATCCTACAAACAGTACGTATCTTATTTGTGTGTTAGATCTTCATAGTCATCTGAAAATGATTAAAAATATGTCAGTGAGCTTTCTTGGAGTTGGAGTGTTTGACATGTTTTTTCTTTGGAGAACAGTTGAAACTAGTTTTTAACAAATTGGCTTCAAAAAATGACAATAGTTGCAAAACTTTGAAGCTGTTAAAAAGTAGTGTCAATTTATGTTTCCTAAAAATGCAGCATATCACTTAGCGCCACTATGAAACGCATGGATGTGTTTTTTATTTCTTTTAAGTCAAAAGTGGAGATGTACAGCACGGATAAATGTGACACATGTTATAGATATGCAGAAACTGTCTGGATAAATCATTCCTCTTGTCAGTTGCTGTACTGAAAAAAATATCAACACAAGTGGATGTTTTTGTGTGACTGAAGTGCTCAACTTCAGTGACTTTTGACTGTCTCTTCAGGTAATGTGTGGAGTACGCTGATGGAGACTCTGTGAAAGTGAAGGACGATCTTCAGACGGTGGGAAAGTCGTTGCTCTGCCTCCCCTCTGAAGCCTGCACAGATGTTTTCATCTGGTCAAGAAAACATCTCCACCTCCCTGACATCCACCAAAGGACCAGTCAAATATGGGGAGCTCATTGTGCTGGGGTAAGACGGGGTTTTACGCTGGCGGTAAAGAGTCTAAGAGTCTCATGGTTTTACTTGTTTAAACAACACAATAACACACTGTATTGTGTGTAACTACTGACTCTTAGCGTTCCTACATTCCAGACATGTTCTGCCTCAGTACAAATTTACTGCTTTATTTTTTATGAGGAATCTGCTTCCACTGCATGTATATCTATGGACATGCCATGACCTGGGTGACTGAGAATCTGCAGACACTTTTCATCACATGGTAATTCAGTTAAAAGCATGGCAGCTCTGCTTAGTGGTGCATTTAGGTGCTCTATGACAGCCAAAACTGAAGTATCAACTGTTGAAAAGAATACAAATGAGCATGGTCAAGTGGTTACATAAGGTAAAAAAAAATTGTTCAGATGATAATGAGTCGACCTACATTTACCTGGCATATAAGTGTAATACATGGATGGAAAGGGTATTTCTAGTACTTGCAAAGACATTTGTCAGTCAGTAATTTTCACTGAAATCTTTCTGAAAAATCTCTTTTACATAGGGTAAAAAAAAAAAACCTTATCAAAAATTGGCAAATTATTCAGTATATCAAAAATTACTGTTTTCACTTGCTGTTGCCAAAAGTAACATTACCATAGTGTGAGGTATATTATTGACTGCAAGTCCTGCAATTTTGGTGGAAAAAAATTGTATAGGTTTGGGGGATGTCAGTATGAAGGGAAGTCTGGTTACGTAGGGTAAGGGTAAGGTGATTATAGTTATGTAGGGTCAATTCTCAAGTCCTTGAGGCTGGTAATCAAAGTGATCTGTCGAGCACAAATGATTTAATATAATCCCAATATCATGCTTGGAGTGAATAAGTATAAATAATTAAGACCTATAATCATTAAGGTTGACATATAAACCGATACTCTCTAGGGCAACTAAAGCATAAGACAAAAATGTAAACGTGGGTAGACATCAAATATAGTCTTTTAAAACAATGAAGATCAATTGGCTTTCTTTTTTTGTGTAGACATCATTTTAAAACACTAAAGTTATTTTTAGGACTCCCAAACAGTAATTTATCAGCTACAGATGACAAAATAAGTCTATCTTAGTTTTTTTTTTTCACCCAACATGTTCATAGTCCCCTGACTATGTCCATATGCCTTGCCTTCCAGTTGTCTGGGGGCAAAACATTTGTGTTACAGAAGTTCCAGTAACAGTACATGCAGTCTTCTGTACTATTTTCTGCTTCTTATACTGGTATCATGATGTGTAGAGCATATTTTTATACTGTGTAAAATAAAAGCCACATCTCTAAATCATCTGTTGCATTATGTGTTAAATATTTAAGTACTTTAGTACATCCCCCTGGACAACTGTGGTGGCAGTGACACTGGCAAAAGCACCTGAAGTAGATTTGTTTCTGCAGATAGCATCCAGGTTCATGTTTGCTCTTGTCATACAGAGCTTTCTAATGGAGATTGAAATGACAGAAACAACGGGTTGTCTTTCCTTCTGTTGGCACCATTTGAAAGGCACTGCCAAAATACTTGTTTACTATACTTGTTGCAACCAAATATTCATTTTACCGCCCCCTTTCTTTGGTTGTGGTTGACATTATGTTGGGATGCGATTTCTTTCTGTTGTTTGATTCATTATAAAGTGATGTGTCTGGTGGTACTCGACAACTTTAAATTCAGCTTCTGTAAGATACGCAAACAGTATGAGAACATGTGATTGTTGAACAGATCAGAGTTGACAAACTGTTATGTTAGTCTCCTCACTCTAATTGTTGCAGAATTTTCAGCAGATTTTTATCCCGCTACAGGGATTTACTCCCATTCAGTCACAAAAGCTGGTGGTAAGACCTTTTTCCCAGTCAGCATTCACTCATCATTCAACCCAAAGGAGTTTGATAGGTTCAGGGGTCAGGGCAGTGTGCTGGATACTTCAGTTCTCTCACATCCATCTCCTTTGTAAAACCACTTATTAATGGATGCGTCTCATGAACTAAAGTGGTGGGATACCGTTGTCATTGCATTCTGACTTTCCCTAATGCACTGCAGGGAGCCAAAGCAAAACAAAGAAAAACTACCCTTAGGTGCACTGCAAATATACAACCAAGGGATGATCAGAACAGTCCACATACTAGAACATACAGTTAGGGCCAGAAATATTTGGACAGTGACACAAGTTTTGATATTTTAGCTGTTTACAAAAAAAACATATTCAGAATACAATTATAAAATTAATATGGGCTTAAAAGTGCACATTCTCAGCTGCGACTTGAGTGTCCACATCCAAATCGGACACAGGGTTTAGGAATTATGGCTCTTTAAAACATAGCCACCTCCTTTTCAAGGGACCAAAACTAATTGGACATTTGACTCAGAAGGCTGCATGGGCTCCTCCCTCATTAATCTGTCATCAATTAAGTAGTGAAACTAATTGACTTGACTTGAAAAGGTCTGGGGTTGATTCCAGGTGTGTGTTTGGAAGCTGTTGCTGTGACCATGCAACATGTGGTCAAAGGAGCTCTCAATGGAGATGAAGCAGAACATCATGAGGCTGAAAAAAAGAAAAGATTAATCAGAGAAATAGCAGAACTGTTTGGAGTAGCCAAATGGACAGTTTGGTCCATTCTAAGAAAAAAAAAAAAGAGTGCACTGGTGAGCTTGGGAACTCAAAAAGGCCTGGACGTCCACATAAGACAACAGTGGTGGATGATGGAAGGATACTATCCATGGTGAAGAAAAACCTATTTACAACATCCTCTGAAGGGAAGAACGCTCTCCAAGAAGTAGGTGTGGCTGTCTGTAGCTCCACTAGAAAGAGAAGACTTCATGAGTGTAAAAACAGAGGATTCACCACAAGGTGCAAACCATTTAGAAGTACAAAAAAATAGAAAGAACAGAAGTGACTTTGCCAAAACACACCTGAAGAAGCCAGTCCAGTTCTGGAACAGTATTCTATGGACAGATGAGACAAAGATAAATCTGTACCAGAATGATGGGAAGAAGAAGATTTGGAGAAGGAAGGGAACAGCACATGATCCAAAGCCCAGCTCATCTTCTGTAAAACATGGTGGAGGCAGTTTTCTGACATGGGCATGCATGGCTTCAGTGACACTTGTGTTTATTGAGTGACAAGAGACAAAAGTAGTCGGATGAATTCTGAAGTGTTCCGGGGTCTACTTTCTGCCCAGATTTAACCAAAATTCAGCAAAATTTATTGGATGTCGCTTCACAACACAGATGGACAATGAACCAAAACACGGAGCAAAAGCAACCCAGGTGTTTATTAAAGCAAAGAAGGGGAATGTCCAAGTCTGCAATGGCCAAGTCAGTCACCGGTTTTCAACCCAACTGAGTATGCATTTCAAACAAGAACTGAAGACTGCTGCTGTAAAGGCCTGGCAAAGCATCAAGAAGGAGGAACCCCAGCGTTTGATGTCCATGGGTTCCAGACTTCAGGCAGTGATTTCCTCCAAAGGATTTGCAACAAAATATTGAAAAAAAAAAAATTGTTTGGGTTATGCTTATATGCCCAATTACTTTTGAGCCCCTAAAATGTGGAGTGTTTGTATAAAAATGTCTACAATTCCTTCATTTTCAATCAAATATTTTCATTCAACCCCTTGAATTAAACGTTACAGTCTGCACTTCAATTCTGTTGTGGATATTTCATTTCAAATCCAATGTGGTGGTGTGTAGAACCCAACTCATGAAAATTGTGTCACTGTCCAAATATTTCAGGCCCTAACTGTATAGGGCCTGATTTAGCAGGCACAAACGTGTTTGCTCGCATTAAAAATTGCACGTGCTATTCATTTGTGTGTCACCGGTGATCAACTAAGATTGGGTGTGCAAATCACAACAGGTGCAAAGTCTTGGAGACCGCCCCATTTAAATGAGGATTTTGCATGCTTTACTTTGCCAGTTAGTGCCTGCTTTTCGGACGCACTAAATACAGATGCAAAATCAGCGACGGCAATCAGTTTCATGTTTGGTAAACCACATTGTGTGCGCTAATTAAACGTTTGTGTTTACTCCTCCCAATAATTTTGCACATCTGGCAGAAACAAAGAATAACTGAAGCAACACATTTAGTTTTTTGTCTGTTTGGTGCCTTTGACACTGGTGTCTGCACCATGAAAGGCACATGCTGTAGAAATTGATCTGACCATACATTTGGGGTTAAGTATGCTCATGCACCTGTTTTCTTTGTTGGTTGCGTCATCTTGACAGACATGGGAAGAATTTGGGTGAGAGGTTGTGTAGAGAAAATAAATTCCAAGGTTTATGTGACAGAAAAAGTAGAAATGTGGAAAAAGTGATGGTTATTTTTAGACTTTGAAGCTGTTTTCAGACAACTCTGGAACTCTACCGAACACTTAATTAAGATTTATCAGGTTAGAGGTGCACAGACACAGGATTTTTGACAGTCACTGTATTTCATAAAATCATGAGATTGACTGTTCACGAGGAAACTTAAAAGGAATTATTTTAGATGAAAAATCGGGATGTTGTAGATATTTTTTTGTCCATCAGGACAACAGTTTATCGCAATTTTAAGTCAACTACATTTACATGCAAATATGCTTGAAGTAGAGGTTCAGTCTCGACCTGAGCCGAAGAAAATCCTGATGAGTGTAGTTTCTGGGATGTTTGAGGTTATCGTTATGTTCAGGCCCTGTGAGCTGAGTAAACATTTGAGTTCAGTTAAGAGTTGAGCCATTCTTTCACTTGGTAATGCAAACTTCCTGCTTCACATGGTTCAGTCGCCTCCTTTCTTAGACAGACTCCACAATGTAACTCAAAACACCAGACACTCACTAAAGCAGCCTCTGTTTTACCAGATATAAAAATGTAACCACCAGACTAAAGACTGTTCTAATTCCACATGGGGACACCGTTATAAAAAAAAAACAAACAAAAGGACTGAAACCACAGCAGAACCACAACTCTCCTGACGTCTGGGACCTTTCTGAACCACAGTGAATGGACCTCTCTCAGGAAGTCCGCTGCATTCTTTACTGTGGCACGGTTTCTCAACACATTGCTGTTGAGGCCAAATAATAAAAAAAAAGGGGGGTAAAAATCTTATCAGCAGCCAAAGACGGAGTTATATACACAGTGGAAAAAAGAGATACTCATAGAAAAACATGTTTCTTAAACTAAGCTATCAAGGACGGGATTAACACTGAAATTCATCAACGTATCAGCTGTCGAGTTGAAACACTCTGGTTCACTGTAGTCTTTACACTAAAGCAGAGCTGTAAGACCCAATAGATTAGAGCTGTAACTATCAAACATTGTTGGCAGATATTTATCATAAACTGTGAGAAAATGGTGACGTGTGCTGACTGTTTGTGTATATCCTCAGAAATGTAGTACAAGTCAATTGCATTTCTTTGAGTTCTTGATGTTCACAGTGTTCAGTGACATGTTCCATCTGTTCAACCCCTGGGGTTGTTGACACCTCCAGGGTTGTTGAGGATTAAGTTACACACCCGAAACTCACCCTGAATTGACCTGTGTAAAGGTGTAAAACTACTTAGAGGCCTAATAAAATTTGACACCTATTCATTACCTTTATGGATATATGTTCTGACTGTCAAAAACAGCCAACAGCTTTTAAGGTAGAATGTTTTTCGCTTGGTAATCAGTGCATGAGGTCATGCTGTGAATCAGTCAGTGCATCTTAAATGTTGACATTTTAACCATAATATTTGTTTTATTATTCGTCTTTCATAACATATGCTTCAATGATGGTAACATTTTCAAGGTCTTAAAACATATGTATCTCCCTTTTTATTCAAAAACTGTTTCCATCATTCCATCGCACTCTGGCATCACTGGACATGCGAAACACACAATATACCTTTGGGGCCTTTTGGAAATTCCAGTTGTCTTTTAAAATACTTCACTATAACACTGCGTTGAGTTTCACTTCCAGAGAGGGAATCAGCTGACTATTCAGTCCTCTGATCCATCCCAGGACACATTCCTGATCAGAGTGCCAATAAAATGTGCACACATGTCCCAGATCACCTCTGAATGTGCCCTGAGTGATTGGATCTCTCTCCTCGATTCATTCTCAGCATGTTCACACCTAGTATTGGGGCTGTTCACCAGATCATACATGGCATGACACAGTTTTTAAAACCATATCTAAATAGTCATCCATGTCATTGTGATGTAACTGGATGTTTTATTCAACAAAAAATCTTTTGAGATTACTTTTAAATGTGAAAACACAAAGCATCATATCACACCCTGATCGGTCGGAAAAACAAGTCAAAACACTTGCTGATTGTTACTTTTACTCCACTAATTTGAAACTTCACATTTTTCTCCATGTCAGATGTGCATTATTTTTGACTGATTATTGAAATTGCTTGAAAAATCCAGAGATTAACATTTTTAACACACACATAATTAGTATTGTTCCTTAAATATCCCTTATATGAAATCCAATTAAATTAGAAATGGAACTGAATTGAAATTGTGTAAATCACAATTGAATTGATTGAAGAATCCAGTGGCACCACCCTGCATCAATATTGACCTCCAGAGCATGGTTCCTGTTCCACAGATAAGTTGTTGCTCTTTAAGGGGGAAAAAAAAAAGGTCGCACACAGGATGCTATTTATTTATTTATTTTTTAGTCAAGTGCCCAGGTACATCCAAGTAAAACTGCTTTCTTAACTTATTGGAATGTGTGTTGAGAAACACAACAAAGAATGCAGCTGACTTCCTGATTGAGGTCAGTACTCCATGATTCAGAAAGGTATTAAAGTCAGGAAAGTTGTGGTCTGCTGTGGCTTCAGACCTTTTGTGTTGCTGCTGTATTATGGGATATAGAACTGAAATGAAGTTTTATGGGATTCTAGACTTTTGCACTCTTACATTACTGAAATTTCACAGTATAACCTACTTAAAGGGGTCAGATTTAGCTAAACCCACTTTTATTAGTCTTAGGTTAATTTATTTGTGTATTTTTACCCCAACTGTTCATAAAGTATATATTTGAACCCTCCAGGTGCTGCAAAGCTATCTTTATATTAATTTAAAAAACCAAGTAGTTTTCTACAAACCATTTCAATCATTTCCTTCTCAATTTGTCACATCTATAACTATTTATGTCACGACATTTGTACATATAATTTCAAAACTTCCAATGAACATTTCTCAGAGTATGATATAATTGTTTATCAGCAGCGGTTGTACTCCATACTGAAAATATGTCCAAACGTTGAGCGATTAACCTAAAAAGTTCAGTTGTTTGTATTAATGAACATAAGTGGCTGAACAAGACAGAGCAGCACAGCCAACAACCTGGAAGGGGTGGGGCATGAAGTGGCTCATGTGCATTTAAAGGGCCAGTGCTCAAAAATGACCTTTCTGGTGTCATTACTGAGAAATAGTGTTGATGATGCACCTGTGGAGTTGAATTAATGAAGAATTCAGACCCAAGATGAGCACTTACAGTTCATGTAGACCACATGGAAATATTTTAAAATGCATAATTCCATTTGGAAAAAGGAAAAATATCACTCTTTTAATAGCAGAATATAAATGTTATCAATCTGGTAAAGGAAATGCAGCCACACTCAGAAATGGACTGAATACATAAAAATGACAGGACAAGGACCATTAATTTGATATATAAAAAAAAGAAAAGAGCTCAAACTATGTGATCAAGGTAATCCAACATGTTCTATATGTTTTTTTTGTTTTGTTTTTTTCTTTATTCTGTACTGTTTATATACTGCTGAAGTAAAACAATAAAAAGAAAGTTTCAAAAAAAGAAATGCAGCCACACTCAGAGTCCAGACAACAAAAACAGGATTTAACACGCATATTAAAATTATTACACATGGATGTTACCAAATGTAGCCTCTTTTATTTCCGCTTTGTCAGAATAAATGCCATGTAATAATAAATGTAATAACTGTCAATAATGTCTCTTGCTGTTTTCTGTCCCTTGTGGGGTCAGGTGTAATGGCTCTCTGCCCAACGGAGACAAGGGGAGGAGGAAAAGCCGCTTTGCTCTTTACCGTAGAAACAAATCCAATGGAGTGAAGCCCAGTACTGTCCACACATCCTGTACTCCTCAGGCCGCAAAGGTGAGACCAGTCAGCACTCTGGTACAAGTATGTATGTGAAGTACAGAGCAGCAGGCAAAGGGGGAAAAACACTTTACTGTCAACAAATCCTACATGCGACTGCCACTAACAAAGAATACATTCTTCATCCATGCTGTAGCAAAACACTGTTCTCTGAAAACAATTTGAACACATTAGAGTCTCATTGTTTCTCTGGATGGCATGGCTATTTTGGAAACAGAAGGGATCACCAGAACCTAAAACTTGTTATCTGTTTTTCCTTCAGATTGTAAAAGTTTATTTTTCTTTTTTTTTCCTTGTTATGAAGGCCATTAGCAGCAAGGAGCAGCACAGTATCTCATACACTCTGTCCCGGGCACAGACTGTGGTGGTGGAGTACACCCATGACAGCGGCACCGACATGTTTCAGGTCTGTTTCCTCCACTGAACACACCCCATCAGAGACAGACAAACAGAAGAAATCTTTTCATGTCTGGTGTTACCTCAGGGTGTCGTCACAGCTCTTTCAGCTCAGTATTATGTCCACGTTTCATATAATTTTTAGATTCACACTGCAATTAAATGCCTGACATCTGCTCATTAAGGGACTCGCCAAGAAGCAATGTGAGCATGAAACACCAGGTGTTTCAGGTTTTTACGTCTAGTGTTTTGATTTGGACAAAGCGAGAGCTACAGAGGTGAAAACATTTTCAGTTTTCTGTAGGGGGGGGGGGGGGGGGGGGGGGGGGGG
>JAPSES010019095.1:0-13519 GCA_029822895.1 Maxillicosta whitleyi
GAATTCTGTTCTTAAAATTAATAACAGTTTTTGTTTTTCAGGGTCATCTTTATTATTTATGTCTGTTTCCAGAGATTGTATTTGCTTCTCAAATTCATTAATTTCTGCGTTTTGTTTCCTGTTTTTATTGCTTGTAAAACTAATAATCTGCCCTCTAATATAAGCCTTGAAGGCTTCCCATCTGATGCCTGCATTAGTTTGGTCAGTATTTATTTGAAAGTAGGCATCAATCTTATCTTCCAGATATTTAACAAATTCATTCAAATTCTTAAGCCATCTCGCCCGTAGACGCCCGTTAGGAGGGGACTGATGAAGGATCTCTATTTGTGCAGACATGGAAATAAGGGAGTAATCACTGTCATACCAACAGTTCTTAATTTTAGATACCAGTACTTGTGATACTAAAAAGTAATCAATACGAGATCTGGACTTGTGTATTCCTGAATAGCACAAATATTCCAGATTATCTGGGTTGAGTTTTCTCCAGATTTCACATAAATTCAAATCATTGATATATTGTAACATTGTTTTTCTAGATTGTTTTTTAAGGGGATCACTTTTTGTAGAGCGATCTACCAGTGGGTTCAGAGTGCAATTGAAGTCCCCATCAACAATATTTAAGCCATACAGTGAGGACAAGGTGAAGAAGAAGTCTTCAAAAATGTAGGGTTGTCCTCATTGGGACCATAAATGCTGACCAAATTCAATGCAAGAGACAGGATCCTACCCTGGGCGATTACAAACCTTCCTTGAGGATTCTGGGTTGTATTAATAAGTTGAAAAGGCACTGTTTTGTGTATAAGAATTAGTACCCCCCTAGCATAGATGTTGTATATGGCATGTATAACTTGACCAGGCCACCTACGGTGTACTTGTTTAATTTCAGTAATTGTTATATGAATTTCCTGAAGAAAAATTATTTTAGAATGTAGGTTTTTAAGTCTGTTCATGACCTGTTTCAGTTTACTCAGCTTATTGAGCCCCCTGACATTCCAGCTCGTAAACCTTAAATCAGACAGTTTTGGACTTTCCATATTGCTTCAAGTGTAGTGAGATACATGACCATGTTAGGTGTGACAAAAAATTAAGACATAGAATAAGTCAAATGACAACTGAACTACACATATAAAAACACTTAACCTTTGAAACCCCGCCGTCACTTTCCTTATTTAAATTGAACAGGCGCAAACACCAATCCACAGTAATGAGGAGTGGTTTAACTGTAGCCACTTATCTCAGACAGCCCACATGCCCCCCCCCCCAGCTCCACATCCCAACCTGAACATTCAAACACTGTCCTTGAGTGATAGATATGAAGCATAATTCTATTAACGCTTCTTAATTCAACTGTTTCAATATCAATATTGTAATAATAATATAATAATATATTAATAATATCAGAGTAAACAGGTGTATAGGCTTATAATAGGTGCATAAAATAAAGTGTCCACTAAATGTAGTAATAACAGCTCTGTATATAATTAAAATAAAATTTAAAAAAGGTACAAAGTGTGTATAAAATGCGATTGTGTTGAGCTGTGGTGCACCATATTTGTCCATATCAGACCTTTTGACCTTACTTTTCAAGGTTTACATATTTAGGCATTAGGAAGAAAGTTCTCGGCTTCTTCTGGCGTGGAGAAAAGGATTATCTTCCCGTTGTGTAGAACCCTCATTTTGCAGGCGCACAGAAAGGTTCCTGCTTCAATGAACTTCTTCCTCGCCATTTTCAATGGACTCCTTGCCTTCATGGTCTCTGACGATACATCTTTGGCAAAAAAGATTTTGTCATCATCATGAGAGAGTGAGCGTTTTCTGGATGTCTTGACAACAAACTTGCAGTCTTGAAATTGCAGGAAACGAATGAATACAGCTGCTTGGATCTGGTCTTGGTCTTGCCAGTGTGCGGTGCATTCTTTCCAAAGTGAATGACCTGCTGCTGTCGAGCCCTAACCAGACAGGTAACATTATACAGGATATCGACCCTATTCTGCGTGATTACACGGGGGCACCATTGTTGTTATATTATGTTAGAACTTCCGGTTCTCCAGTTCCTGTATCCAGTAAGATAAGATAAGATTAGATAAGATAAGATACTTTATTAATCTCACAGTGGAGAAATTTACAGTTACAGGTTCTCAGAGAACATACAGTAGGGGTGCAAAAAAGAAAGATTGAAAAGTGCATGCAGTGAGAAATCAAACATAAAATAATATATAATACAATAAGGTACAAAACTCTTAAGAATTACTATATACAACTATAGAAGTGTCTGTCAGTGCACAGCAGATATGATGGATGGATATGATGGTTTGTTCACAGGAGGTAGTTGTGGTTGGTAAGGTGGATACAATGGATTATTGCACAGGTAATTATTGAATGAAAGAAAGGTTGCAATTTACAACATAACACTTCTGAGATATAATTGACGTGGGTGGTATTTTAAATATGGATCTCTCACACAGAGCATTTATATGGACCAGTGAATATTAATGCAGGTGCAATACTTTTTTTGACCAGGTATCTATATAACTATGTATTACAAAAAGTTAATTGGAATGAGTTAATGCTATTGTGTGCAGTACAGTGTTCTTTGTTACTTTATACAATGGCAGCAATATAATGGTACTGGTAACAATAATTACAAAACATGTTTTAAACATACTCATTTGTGCTGGCTTTTAGAGGACCATGCTCCTGCCTGAAGTGGCTGTATGCTATTTTCAGCACAAAGGGGTTCAGGCAGCATGACTCGAAGCCAGGGTGTTGGGTGAGACAGGTGATGTCTTGTGGGTGTGGTGTAAGGTCCTCCCCCAGTGACCAAAATGCAGCTATCTCCCTGCAGCAGACGCTCTCCACCACTGTGTTCATTCGGTGACAACACCCACATGAACACCTGTAACACATATTAAAAAATAACAAGGTCTACTAGTAAGAAAAGCCACCACACAGTTATTAGCGCTGATTATCTGAACATAAAATAGCGACTTTGTTACTCGCGGGGGTGTAGATATCGCGCAGCATATTATTGCTAGTCTGATTGCCAGCTGCTTACCAGGACGCATCAGCGATTCTACATTCATTTTGCTCGACGTTGACGAGCCCCTGACGGCTGAAATTTTCGGCACTTCCCTGCCCCCTTGTGGTTTGCCTAGCAGGTTCATAATTATATGGTCGCGTACCGTCATATTCTTCCGTGACTCACGTCACCTCGTCCCAGTTAGCTGCCATCCCTGAACTATTTCGCTGCTAGTGCTAGATAGGCGATTTTCGTTGATAGCCCTCTGCTGACGTCATCATCAAATTGCGGCATAAAACAAGCAATAAATGTCAAAATAGCTGTACAACAAAGATGCAAACTACATTTAACAACTGTTAATGGATATATTGGGAGCAAAATGACTGATTTTTTTTTTTTTCTCCATTTTTAACTTTTTTTCAGGTGTGAAGTACTTCACTGCTGCGGAGCACTTCCCACTGAACAATTTGGTGCTGTGGAGCAGGGATGGTGTAAGTACAGAATCTGTGTGAGAAACTAAGTTGTTTTTGACTTAAAGTTCAGTCCACTCCAGATGCTCGCTGACATTAAAACGTTTTGCGTCTCTTTTTTTGTCTTATTTGTGCAGACCCATCTGAGTGATAAGGAGGGAATGAGGATCTTCATCCAGTTGCTCTGGTCTGCTGCATGTGAGCAACTGGAGACACCATCTCCTACGCCCCAGAGCTCTCCCAGGCCACCTCTCACCTCTACTTAGGAAAGTCACTCCTAAACTGGTTGTGAAGGAGAGTTTCCGTGCTCCACCCAGCCCTGAACCCTGTGAGTGGTGCACCATTGGTCAGGGCGGCAAGGTAATAAGATAATATTAGTAACCTCAAATGTGACATCATTATCAATGTAGACTTTAGTAGTAATGAGAGTTTAATTGTTGTTTTAATTCAATGTGATGCTTTGAATTGTTGCAGATGAGCCATCCTCAGGAACCTCCCCGGTCCAGAGGTTCACCCCAGCCCAGGGTGGCTCAACAGCAGGTTTGTGATTCTTCAAATAATCCTTTGTGACATTGTTGTTTGTTTTTTGACAGGACAAACTGTAATCAGTAGTGTCTGTTTTTGTGTTTTACAGGAGAGCTTTCTACCACTGTAACCCATCTGGTTCAGCAGCACAGCCCTAAGTGCCATGGAGAAAGTCTCTCCCTCTCATCTGTCTTGCCTGGCAGACTTCAAACCTTGTCCCAAACCAAAGAAGGTAAGTTGATTGATTTCACATTTAACTCCTGTAGGAGGCTTTTATGTTAAATATGTAATTGTTGACAGTTACTTCTGCAAATGTTTTTCAATATCACCCATAAAGTTAAAGTAACACGTATTATTAGTCTTGAATAGAAATCAGTGATGAAGTTGCTCTGGAGTATAAGTTGCATCAGCCAGAAAATGCATAATAAAGAAGGAAAAGACATGTATAAGTCACATTTTGGGGGGAACAGTCATGTCTTCTTGAAAATCAATTTAAAATAATAGAATAGAGAACAACAGGCTGAACAAGTGTGCGGTATGCTAACGTTACATGATGCATAAACAACCAACTGAGAACGTGTCTGGTATGTTAACATAACATATTAAGAGTTATTCAGATAACTAGCATAAAGAACATGCTAACACGTTTACCAAACCATCAGTGTCAGTCCAAATCACCAAGTCACTTTGAAACAACTCCGCCCACTCCAGAGGTAGAAGAGACGGGGCTTCCTCTTCTACATTGCTTACGTCAGACTCATTGTCAGTTACAGTTCCAATGCCCCCTCTGGTGGTTTAGTGTGAAAATAACGTGAAATGATATAATGTGTTAATAATTTCACACAGAAGTCGCTCCAGAGTAGAAGTCACACCCCTTGACAAACTATGAAAAAAAAAGAGATTTATAGTCTAGAAAATACAGTAGTTGTAAATTGGTCTGTAATTATTTTAGTTGGTTTAATTGGTATCTTATTTGGTTGGTACAGGTGGCGTCTACTACAGTTAAGCGTCGGTTTTGCCCGCGGGACCGGACCCCTCCCAGGCCACACTCTCCAATGATCGAGGTACATGATGTCCTGTCACATCTGACATACTATGTACATTTGCAGCTCATTCATTTACAGCATTCACAGTGTCTTCACAGACTATAATTATTGTCTAAAATGATATGATCTTTTGTCAGGTGGCTGGAATGCCTCCAGCCCCACGTTCCTGGAGTTTGGAGGAGGACGCCCCTTTAAGCAACGCTGCCTCCGCTGAGGTGGTAAGTTTTATTTCCTCTCCATATATGATGAATGTAGTTATCTGTCCTTTTCTCTTTGACTGCACTGCAAAGTATTAATGAAACTTTGGTTTGGAATTTGATAGAAAATGTATATATAATGAATATGTCTGTGACAAGTCATGTTTGTCTGAAAGAGAAGCAATAATAAAGAGAACCATTTTAAAACAATGATTGTGCTTCCGGAGCCTCGTGTGACATTGTTAATGACTTTTTAACTGATATTTCTGATGGCACAGGTGGCTGCTCTGGCAGCTGTAAGACAGCCCAGGACCCTGGATGGGCACCCACCCCGCTTCCCAACTGCAGCGTACAATGTAAGCTTTCTTTGATCACACACTGACAGAAATGCAGGATATTGTCAGCGTTTTCATTGAGACATGTACTTCGTCCACACTTAAATTTACTGTCATTCTTCTCACTTGTCAGCAGGTGTTTGGCTCACCCCCAGCCAGATTATCCTCCAGTTTGGGTGAGGCAGACACCCCCACCTGTTCTCCGATTGCAAAGGTAAGGAATAATCCCCTTCAACAAAATATGTCATCTGAAAATCTTCCTTTCACTGACATTTTCCTGGTCTGTGTTTTCAGATGGCAAAGGTTCTGATGCCCTCACCTGATGGACAGGCCTGGACCATCTCTGATGTGGCCTATGATCCTCCTTCACCTGAGAAGGTACATTTTCCTCTCTACAATCACAAAATTTACAAAACACACAGCTACATCTGTGCCCAATATTTATATTATGGAAAATCTATGGTATGATAACCAACTCCAACCAATGATAACCAACCAACTTGGCTGGGTTATCAGGAAAATGCTTCCACACACTTATTTAGTCTGGGGAGTGTGGGGGATACACTGAATTTGGTCTGGGGGTGGCGTATACCTTTAACAAATAGAGGTGGTCAATGTGTCTAATTTATTACATTACTTTTGAAGATGGATAATCCAAAATACCTATAAATTATTAATTAGGAGCTATTGTTATACTGAAATGATAATGATAACTGAAATCACAGTTTAATTGAAGAAATTTATTTGCAACACATTTGAAAAAGTAACAAATTCAAATTTTTAACATTATTCCAGGATAAAACCAGAAGCATGGTTCGGCGTGTGGAGTCAATCCAAGCCAGTCACTGTCAGGATGATGATAGATATGGCGCGTTTTCATGCAACCATCAGTGCAGCTGTAATGCACTGACATTTTTGGCATTTCATGCGGAGGGCTTTCAGTAAACCAGGACTGCACTCGATAGAGTCCTGGCACTGGGAGACTTGTTGTATACCAAAACCAAACAGAAGCTGATACATGATGCGACCTTCCAGAGCAATCACCTGACTGTTGAGGAGATGCCAGGGGAAATCAGAACAGACAGATGTTCATACATTGTCAATAAGTGTGACATTATTTATGGCTGTGTGAAACCATCCAGCACTGTAGAACACCAGTTGGGATTTCCCCTTGCCACCCAACTAGAGTGTCTGTCAGCAGAGGTCAGCCATGCGTTAATCCTCGTTGCTCCAGAGGTCATTGCGGTTTTTCGTGACAAGTCTGGGAGGTATTGACGGTTCGATTCCCACTCCAGGGACCATAGAGGCTTACGTTCTTATCAGGGCAAGGCAATTGCCATGACTTTCAGGGAACTCAGAGATCGTGGAGACTCTGCTACATATGAGTTTGTCCCCATTTCCTTTAACAGTGACAGCCCCAGTGAAGATTATCAAGATGCTGCTGGAGCCAATGTCCTTGATGATGACCGAGATTCGCAGAAAGATGGCCCAGATGCTGCACAGTGGGGGGAGGACATACTTGATGAGGTGTTGCTTCAAGTGTCTGACAGCTACACTGACCCAGACCAGGGTAATTTAGGTGCAGATACAACCGTGGAACAGCAGGAGGAGCTAAGTCCTGGTCTTGCTCTGGATACTTGCATGCAGCCACCAGATATAGCGCAGGAAATCCTTTCCTATGGTGATGGCATATTCAGTGTTGCCCCCGCTCAAGGCAACAAACCAATGGGATTCTTTGAGATCCCCAAATTGGAAGCCATGGCTTTTCCTGTCCAGTTTCCCACAGGGGAGAACACGCTGGATGAGGACAGACCCGTTAAACTGTCCCCCAGCAGATACTTTAATGCTAGGCTCTTCGGGGCAGATAGGCGCTTTGCAGAAGACCAAAGCTATCTTTTCTTTGTGCAGTTTGTAACCGAGAGACACATCGCAAGAAGTAGCATGTCCATTCAAATGCGTAAAGAAAAGAAGCTCACTAAAGATGGCAATGTTATTAAGAACTCCATGCTCCAGGACAAAGAGGAGGTGGAGAGATTAATTCAGGCAAAAGAGGCCACACGGTTTATATTCCCGCATATTGGCACAAAAGTTTGAAAGATCTTCACGCAATGCTCAGGCAAATGGGTAAACCAACGTTCTTTTTAACTTTTTCGGTGGCTGAGATGAGGTGGCCCGAAGTCATTGAGGTCATCACAGCTCAGCAAGGTCAGAAACTTAAAGATTTTTCAGTGCTAGACTGGAAAGCCAATTGTGACATTCTGCGTAGCCTGCAACCCTGTCACGGTGATGTGCATGTTTGAAAAGCGGGTTGACGCGGGTTGATGGTAGATCTTATTCTCTCAAGGGCGCAGCCGATAGGTGAGGTAGAGGATTTCTTTTATCGTGTAGAGTTTCAGGCCCAAGGTAGTCCGCACATCCATATGCTAGTCTGGATTAAAAATGCCCCGGTCTTCAGTGAAGACATGGATGAAAAGGTGTGCAAGTTCATCGACCGCTACATTTCCTGTAGGATGCCTGACCTAGAGACGAACCTGGAGCTCCACAAAATTGTATATGAGGTTCAGGTGCACAGCCGGAACCACTCCTCGTCCTGTAGGAAGGGAAATGTGTCATGTCGATTTGACTTCTGCAAGTTGCCAATGGACATGACGTGGATCACGGAGCCGTGCTCCGCTGATTCGCAAAGCGACAGTGCAGAAGAAGGTCAAGGTCAGGAAGGGAAGAGAAAGGCATGGAGAGCGACGATCCAAAGGCAGCAAAAGGAATCCAAGGATAAGCTTCAGGTTATCAGGCGTCTCCTCATGGATCCAAAGGCCTCGTTTGAAAGCTTGTCAGATCTCCTCTGCCGTTGCAACTTGGAGCATGAAACGTACATGAAACTGGCCCAAAACCTGACAAGTGGAAGTGTAATCTTACTGAAGCGACATCCAAATGATTGTTGGGTGAATGCGTATAACCCAGACCTACTTTGTGCTTGGAACGCGAATATGGACATATGTCCTGGACGAATACTGTTGAGCCATGTATATGATGTCCGGCATCAGCAAGCAGGAGCATGAGATGACAGATCTCCTGAACTCAGTCATCGTGACCACCAGAGAGTCCGATGTCAACCAGCGTGACGAGATGAAGACCATCATGCAGGCGTACGCGAAGCACAGGGAAGTAAGTGCCCAAGAAGCAGTGGCTCGCACATGCAGTCTACCGCTTAAAAAGTGCTCACGGTCAGTCATCTTTCTTTCTACTGATGAAGAGGGCCTGATGATGAGTCTTCCCATGAATCGACTTGTGGATTTGGCGCCAGAGTCTGAAGAGGTCTGGATGTTGGGGGTGCCTGACAAGTACCTCTACAGACCAAAGACCCGCGAGTTCGAACTCATGTGTTTAGCTGAGTTTGCGTCAGAATACAGGGTAGTCTATGGTCAGCAGGCGAAGCGCAAAAGTGCCATACCCCTTCTTGATGACAAAGGCTTTGTGGCGAAGAGGACGATGGGAAAACCAGCGGTCGTCCGATTCGCCCGCTTCTCTGAAACCAAGGTGCCGGAGAAGCACTTCAGACGACTGCTAAAGCTGTATCTACCCCACAGATCTGACTATGAATTGAAGGTCCAGGGCCACCCCACATACGAACAATTCTACAAAACTGGTCAGTGGAGGGGAAGTATCGTCAGATGTAACGTGGACCAGAACATGGAGCGATATGAAGGATGAGGTGCAAAGATGGACAAAGCACTACAGAGTGCTCAGAGTGGTGCAGTCCTCAACGCGTGGAATGCCATCGCGCCTGAGGTTGAGGTGGACCGGGACGAGTGTCTTGACCTGCGTGACGACATCCCGGAGGAACAAGAAGAAGACGGTGTGACTATGAAATCCCTGACTATGAAATTGCAGATGTTGGGGAACCGGTTCCCAGAATTGAGGCCCCTCAATTGAGTCCAGACTTCGTCCGTAAGATGTTTCAAAGTTTGAATGAGACCCAGGCATGCGTTTTTTATAGTGTTGGGCAATGGTGTCTTAGACGCGTGTGGGGCCACGATCTGGAACCGTTTCATTACTTTGTGTTGGGTGGTGCTGGTTGCGGGAAGTCCCATGTAATAAAGTGCATTTACGAGGAGGCAACTAGAATTCTTAGAGAACTCCCTAGATTCCGCGATATAGCTGATATGTCCCAGCCCGCCGTGCTGCTTACCGCGTTTACAGGCACGGCAGCTTTCAATATCGCAGGAAAAACGTTGCATTCCGTCCTCAAGCTCCCAAGGTCCGTGTAGCCGCCATACCAGGGCCTGGGCAATGCGCTTGACGAAGTCAGAGCAAATATGTCTTCGGTGAAGATTCTCGTCATCGACGAGATCTCCATGGTTTCAAAGAAGCTGTTTGCGTACGTCAATTGGCGATTTCAGCAGATTAAGGGAAACCGAAAACCGTTCGGGGGAATGTCTGTCCTCGCTGTGGGTGACTTTTACCAGCTGCCGCCGCTAGGTAGATCTAAGCCTAAGGAGACGGAGTTTGATCTCTGGAGAGATCACTTTACCATGGTCAACCTAACAGAGATCATGCGCCAGAAGGATGACCGAGCTTTCGCGGAACTTCTTAACAGACTGCGAGTGAAGCGAAAGCAAGACTCTCTGAGTGACCAAGATAGGAAGTTGCACATGCTGGCCGTAACCGATGGCAAGAATTGTCCAGCAGAAACGCTGCATATCTTTGCCACTAATAAACAGGTAGACAGTCACAATGCGGTGACTGTAGCCGCTGTTCTCGAAGATGACGTCAACATTGTAGCCGAGGACTACAAGAAAGATGTCACGACAGGACTGAAACGGGTCTTTTTATGGCGTACATAGCACTTAGCCGTACCACGTCACTTCAAGGTCTCACAGTCACAGATTTTGATGAAAAAAGATATATGCTGACCCGGCAATAACAACAGCTCTGGAACAAATGTGCAGCGCGAGCTTTGAGAGCACCACTCCGCTTCTGCACTATTTGAAGTTGACCGAGCAACCGAATATCATATTAATGATAGTCCACCACAACACGCAGGGGCTTCCATCTCACATGGTGGACCTGAGGGTGCATCACGAGCTCAGGTTGGCAGATGTGTTGTGTCTCACTGAGACACATCTCTCAGGGTCCACTGTTTCACATTCTTTAATTTTGGAGGGACACAACATTTTTGAACGGAGCAGACGGGCATCTTACACCACATACATGGACATGGCGGTAAAATCCGGTGGTGGAGTTGCTGTGTACTGCAGGAGCACTCTGACAGCAGAATCTCCAAGGTGCACGCAACACATCACAGATCTTGAATGTCTCGTTATTATAATTGACACCCCAGTCAAAGTGCTTATAGCAACTGTGTATAGACCCCCAGATTTTGGTTTACAAAAGTTTTTGCCAAACCTTAACACCGTCTTGGACACATTGGAACTCATGGATCACCAGCCCATCATTGTTTGCGGTGATTTCAATGAAGACCTACTTTCTGCAGGTAAAAAAAGCATCAGAGATGCACTCTTGTCCAGAGGTTACACACAATTGATTAATGAGTCTACCACAGACAAGAACACCCTGATTGATCACATTTACATTTCCCAACCTGCTAAATGTGCTCAATCGGGTGTTCTCCAAACATATTACAGCTATCACAGTCCTGTTTATTGTATTTTGACTGGCTAAAATGTCACATACATACCCAGAGGTTAAACTATACACGATGGGCACATTTGTAAAAACTACACAATCATTTGTTATGGCAAATCCAATTTTAATTAGACATTTAGTTCTTGGCTTTTTGCGCGAGCAAAGTAGCATGTAATTTGACTCTTGTTGTGACCTGGCACATTTTGTGTCACATGATCTCGTGTTGGTGTCATGTGTTTTCATGTGACACTGTTGTGCCATTTGGCCTTGTAGTGCATTGTGTCGTCAAGTCTTGTGTCACATGTTTTCATGTGACATGATGTGACGTGGCACATTTTTTGTCACACAATCTCGTCTTTGTGTCATGTGTTTTCATGTGACAGTGTGCCATCCGGTCTTGTAGTGCATTGTGTCGTCCAGTCTTGTGTCGCATGTTTTCATGTGACATGATGTGACGTGGCACATGTTGTGTCACAATTTCATGTTGTGTCATGTGGTTTCAGGTGACACTGTTGTTGGGTCATTGTGTTTCATTGGTTTTGCTAGTGTTGGGTTGTTGTGTTGCCTTGGTTTCGCTACAGTATTGGGTCGTTGTCGCTTAGGTTTCGCTACAGTGTTGGGTCGTTGTGTTGCTTGGGTTTCGCTACAGTGTTGGGTCGTTGTGTTGCTTGGGTTTCGCTACAGTGTTGGGTCATTGTCGCTTTGGTTTCGCTACAGTGTTGGGTCGCTTTGGTTTCGCTACAGTGTTGGGTCGCTTTGGTTTTGCTATAGTGTTGGGTCATTGGTTCGCTTTGGTTTCATTACAGTGTTGGGTCGTTGTGTCGCTTTGGTTTCGCTACAGTGTTGAGTCGTCGCTTTGGTTTCACTACAGTGTTTGGTCATTGTGTTGCCTTGGTTTTGCTGTGTAATAGTTAGCTTGACAGTGCTGGTTGTTGGAGGCGGTACTGGTTGCAGTGGTCATGTCGGAAGTAGAAGGTAAGTGCAGAAGACAAAAGCACATTTAAAACATTTGATTGTCTGAATTCAGTTGTGATTTGCAGAAAATTACAACTGTCACACTAAACCATTTCTATTTCTTTTTTCGCAGATGAGGATCCTGTGTTTTTGTCTGTTTTCTGGGTGTAATGTGTTTTTTTTATTTATTATTATTTATTTTATTATTTATTGTTCTGTAGAGTTTGTTAGATGGCACATCCTGAGCGTTTGGCCCGGCCTGCATTAAGGTTATTTGAAATTTAAAATTATAATGTTGCTCTTTTAATTAATTGATGTAATCGTATGTATATAGTTTGATTGTTACAATGTGGACACCAATGTTTTTACACATGTTTTATTTTCAGTTGGTGGTGGTGTTGGTTGGTGTCATGGTAGTTATTAGTTAATGGTAGCGTGTGTAATTATTACTTGGTATGCATCCTTATGTCTCCCCCTACTCTCCTCCCTAAATGTGTGTGTGTCTCTCTGGGTCTGTCAATGTCTATCTGTGTCCGTGTCTCTTTGTCTCCCTGTGTCTGTCTGTGCCTGTCGTCCCATTGTGTGTGTCTGTCTCTGTGTCTATCTGTTTCTATGTCTGTCTCCCTGCATCTCTTTTTTTGTGTGTGTGTGTCTCTGTCGTTGTTTGTCTCTAATCTGTGTATCATTCGTTCTTTCGTTTTTCAACTGCCAATCAAAAACAAAAAAATAAAAAGGAGATGGATTATTTTGTTTTTCGTTTTCTCAATCCAACCTCAAAAACAAATATATGCCTGGTTTTTCATATTTTGATTTTAGGCTCAGATCAAAAATACGAAATGGAAAAATGGGCCACTTGACTGAATTTGATTTTTATATTTAATTGTTTGTATTTACATGACCTGGAAGTTCTGCAGGCTAATGAGAATTACCGGTGTTCTGAAAATCCTTCCTACCCATTGAAATTTCCTACCAAGCCCCACTGCGCACAACATGAGACGTCATTTCTTGCGGCTTGGTCAGAATTTTGTCCTACCTATCAGCTGTCCTGAGAGAAAAACGGTAAGTGTTCAATGATTTATACTTAATCTAACCCAGTCACGATTTTTAGCCTTTGTGTGAGTCTTATTTGAGTCTTTAACCGACTCAACAAGTTGTGTTTGGAATACTTCTGCATTTCAGTAATTTGAAACAACTAACTTGTGCTGGTAAATGAGCAAATTTAGCCACTTATGAGAAACGGTTACATCGCCGTGTTCAAGCTAGCACTGACACATGCGAATATGGTCTGAGCATGTGGTTACGTTTGTTAATGTTGTCTACTTAGCTT
>JAPSES010019116.1:0-13519 GCA_029822895.1 Maxillicosta whitleyi
CATGTAATTCACATTTCTGTGGGTATGTTTCCAGTGTCAAGAATCTAATAAAATAGATTAAAAAAAACAAACAAATGTGGCAGTAATATTGCGGGATGTCACTGTATATGTGGGGGAACTGTGCTGCTTGGCAGAGGTTTGCGCTCTCTGAGTGCTTTTCTAGTTATTATTGTTATAATTATTATTAATATTATGGAAGAAATATCATAAATCTTCATGCATATGGTAGTTTCCACTGAACAGGAGAGAGATGAAAAACTGTGGCGGTAAAGTGTCTGAAAAATGTGGGGGAGAAAATGAATTCAGAAGAGTTTAACCCAACTTTCTCAAATCTCCAACAGACAAACAGAACAGGAAAATGGTCTGGGAAAATGAGATCAGGTGCGAGTCCTGCTCCCTCAAGCTACATAACAACTCCATCTATTGCTCCAAGGAAGGCCACTACTTCATCTACGCCCAGGTTACTTTCAACCTGAAGACCACCCAACAAGATGACATACCTCTGTCTCTGATTTTAGAAAGGTGTCCTTCAACGACTGCCAGGGGTAGACAACCGATGACTTTGGTAGAAGGGACCTTCCCGAAAAACATGTCTGCTGGCCGTGCGTCCGTGTGGGTGGGCAAGATTGTCCAGCTACAAGAAAAAGACAGTGTCAGGCTAATTATTAATGATGATCCCTTAACAACTAATACTTTCTGGGGTGCATACCAGCTCCGCTAGGATTATGGGGTTTGTATTGTGAGCATAATTTGGGGTTTTGGAGATCTCTACAAATATCTATGTTTGATGCAACAAGTCTTAAACAAAAAATCCTCAAAAATTTGCAGAAATATGTAATTGCTGAGTCTCTAGAGACTCCTAAACCCCTTCATTAATGAACACTAAAAAGAAGAGGGATCCAAAAAGTAGAGTAGAATGGGTTGAACTGCAAATTCTATTGGCTGACACTGTCACAAATGTTGGTTAAATGGTCATATTTCCATGTTTTGTGAACACTGGTGTTATTACGCAGTCAAATTTGTTACAGAAAATATGTTTTTGTTGTTAGTATCTCAGCAGATTGTTATTCTAAATTGTGTAGTTTAGTGGTGGTGTGATTTTTTTGTTTTGTTTTTAAGCTTAGTCTGTTAAAGTGAATGCAAACTGTGAAGAAGAAACTGTTTAATGTCTGTATTTTATTTTATTAACTGCTTTTTGTCTAATTTATATATATATATAAAAGACTGCTATTTAGGTTTTTTCATTCCAGAAGAATGAATAAATATTTAAAATTTTGACTTTTTTTTTTTTAAACTTGTACTGCATTTTTCTGAGATCTGTCATTTTTCTGTTTTATTTTTAAAGTTCTAAAGTATATATTTGAAGTATAATTCATTGATGTCAAATAATCTACCAAAAGAGGTTCAAATGAGCTCAACATTAAAAATTTACTTCAATAAAATGACCCGCTAACAGATATAATAGTAAAACAAATTGGCAATGGGAAGCATTTTACTACAGAATGACTACATGAATAACTACATTTTGCTAATAATACTTACATACTTGTACTTAAAGGATCTGATTTTTTCACCACTGGTTATAAGTACAAAAGTATTCAGTTATTGCATTTATTATCATCACCGTTAGCCCTCTGTGTCCATTCATACACACAAAAAGCTGTACAAACAGGTAATACCATGGCTTAATGTACATTAAAGTACATACTTAAAGTACATTTACTCAGATACAGATTTATTATGACCCACACATCACCAACGACCATCACTACCAGTGATCTTTCTACCGTCAAAACAATGTAAAAGCATATTTTTTTTCATTTTGTGCATTTTATATCTTCATCTCGTTGTATCTTTTTGTTACTGTCATCTTTAATTAAAACCAAACAAACGGATTATGTAAAAAAGTCAAACATTCGAAAAGTAGCAGAATGAAGTTATAATCCTCTACTTCTCTTACCCCCATCTTTCAACCTACCCTGAATTCCTACACAAAACACAAAATTGTTATACATCAAGGATAGACTGTCCATTTTGCAGCAGCATTTCACATTAAACTAAACTCTGTCCTTTCCGTAGCAGTAATAGTGCACATATCAAAAACAAAAATAACTCCATTTCATAACAATGACGCCCAAAAACATTTCTCATTTCTTAGCAGTGATATACTATTATACAAATACCCATATAAAAACAAAAATATATTCTGTAAATTTCATGACAATAACACCCATAAAAAAAAAAAATAATAATAAAAAGTATACTCCATTTTATAACAATAATACCCATATAAAAAACAAAAATAAACTCTGCCCATTGCATAACAATAACACCCATATAAACAGCACTAGGACTTGTCACTCTGATGGTACTGACAGTTTCATTGTTTTTGATACTTTAAGTATTTTGAGCAAATTACTGCTATTGAGTTTTTCAGATTGCATACATTGTTTGAGAAATGCACATATTACGCTAAGTGCGTGAGAAAAACTGTAAAAGAATGCAAATATTGTTTTGTTTTTTTACTGCACTGTATATATGTAATAACTTCAGTGAATAATACAGGGTAAAATAAGACAGTATCTGTAAATATAAGCTTTAATGTAGGAAATATAATATATACAAGAGTAAACAAAATAATAAAGTAGCAGTCAACAAGACACTGTGGTAAATAAATACAAGAGGATATATGTAGAAAAGCTGGTCTTGATTTTACACACTATATTATACATGGTGTATATTTTGAGGATTTAATGGTGTGTTATCTGTACTTCAGAACTATCAGAATAATTATCTGATGTAATCTGCTGATTCACCACAAGAGGACGCCACGTTCCCCCAAATCACAGCTTAAATCATCCACTGCTTCTGTCAAGTCTTGTCAGTTGTCATTATTATTCTCACCTCATGGAGCCTAGTATGACACCACATTGAGACTGTGTGAGGAAAATAAAACATGACAAAAACTGCACTCACACCTGGTTTTACCTGTGGTATTAACCTGAGGCAGTTTCACACATTGCTGCTGTTCATATGTCAAAGGAAACTACGCAGAACAGGAAGCCAGATACTAGCTGCAAGATCACTCATGAATATAACTTCCTTTTTTTAAAATTACATATTCATGGACATGTCTGAACTTGAAACAATCAAACTCTGTTTCTGGAGTTTGGTGAAAATATTAATGTAACCACTCATTGAAATAATCAGTGTCGGGGGAAGATACTTTGAAAGCATCATTCTGAAAGCTACCAATGAGTAAAAGATGGAAAGTTACACTGAAAAATGGCAAGTAATGGTGACATAGAACAAAAACATTTGCTAAAGACACAAGTATGTGGTGATTTTTGCTGCGGAAGTGATTTTTTATTGTGAAAATAATGATTTATTGTATTCTATCTTCCAAACTTTCCCTTTATCACAATTTAGTTTAATATTACCCTCTGTATTTGTATCTTTTTCAGAGAAGATTAGGTATTTAATTCTCTAATCATAAAGATGTAAAAGCTCAGAGAAAATTCAAAGGTTATTAAATTAAAAGCAGGGAAATTTATGAAAAAGTGTTTTTTTTCCTCAGTAAAATATGTCAATAACAGAACAGAAATAAAACAACATGGATTTTATTGGGAAATCAATGCTGCAGAAGATGATAATGTTTGTATATTCACTCCAGAGCCTCTGAATCTGACAGTGGTTATCGCTGTTATCATTTCGTCACTTCTTAAAGTTGATTCTTAGAGGTTCTCATCCCATCTGCCCACTTTCCAATGCTTTGGTCAAAGGTTCTGTGACTTTAGTTTTTCTCACTGTTGGAAACGGGCAGAGTGACTCACTACTCCCTCTAGTGGTCACATGACTCCCCATTCTCTGTCGGTGTAAATAAATTCATTTCATATATTTATGATACAATACATTATTGTTTTAGGCCAAATATCAGAGCTATTTATTCTGAACACACAGATCATAGTTATAGAAGTTAAAGAGCCAAAACATGGGATTCAAAATCTCTCTGAGACAACATTTTAGAGACAATTTGACAGATTAGTTGTTGCTAATTTTACTTTAAAATGTGTTGCTTTAGTTGGACCATAAGTGATTATCCAAAGCATGGAGCTACATTATAAAAGTCAACATTTCCATACCAGCCGTTTTTTTCCCCGCTAGCAGGAGTTGACAGGGCAGCGACACATTCACATGTTGATTTGACAGTTTGTTTGTTTTTTTTACATCGGATGCCCTTCCTGACACAACCCTCCATTTATCCGGGTTTGAGACCGGCACAATGAGACACTGCCCCCTTGTGGCTACAGGTATAAGTGTATATAGCGTAAAGGACCTTCCCCAAGGGCCCACCTGGGTCTTGAATCGGCAATCTCTCGCACCAAAGCCAGAGGCGTAAACCATATTGAAATAAATGTTAGAATGACAATCAGTTAAAGTTCACTCTCTTATGCTGCGTGCACGCCAAAAGCGACCAGAGCGACCAGAGCGAAGGACGTCATTATATCTCTATGGAGGGTCAGTGACCAAAGCGAATTTTTGGCGGGCGAAGTGAATTGGGCGACCAGAGCGAATTTCAGTGACTAAAAGTTATCTTATTTTATGGTAATGAGCTGTGACGCGGTTTGGCGCAAACCAATGAAGAATCACAGAATGCCGGCGTCCGACAATCTGGTGGGTACGTAGAAACACACAGAGTAAACTTTAGTTCCTAGTTAAAAGTTACCATGGTAACCGAAAAATTAATAGCTGCGGTGTCCGCCCACAAGTTGTTGTACGATCTGACCGTTTTTGCTTACAGGGACAACCAAAAAAAAAAAAGTGACACTTGGGAGAGACTGAGTGAGGTTGTTGGAGAGTGGAGTGGTGAGCTTGTTTGTACGATATTGTGATTCCTCCACCGGTGAGAACTCTGAAGCTGTTGCTGCAGGAACAGCAAGCTAGCGCACACAACGACGTCCTGATCTTCCATGTCGAGATGATGATTAAACCGGGGCACCGTGTCTGAATTTATGGAACACACTTACATTAAGCGGGAGCGCATTTCATTTGCTCTGGACATGAAGATAAGAACAATGTGACATCATAAGCGAACAAAGCTACCAAAGCTAATCCAACAGCGAAGCTACCTGGTCGCTCTGGTCGCTTTTGGTGAACACACAGCATTACACTTACTCTGTTTTGACCCTAAACCAAAAATACTAAATATACCTCCTTTATTATGTATCACATGTGTGTATAAACAGTAACATACTCACTTCAGCTCAAAAACATTTGGAACTATTTAATTCACCAACTAATCCAGTAATTAAGAACACATGTTCTTATATTAATGCTGGAAACATTATTACTTGTAGTCCTGACTAAATCCCTCCTGTGAAAGGTAGAAAACAAAGTATTACTCAGATTGATGATTCATCTCCTTCTTTTAATCGATTATAAAAATAGGACCACATTGGCTTTACATGTGAACTGTTTTGTAGAAGACTTGCATCAGTGACAGTGACATCAGGTCCAGCGAGTATCTTCAACTGTTCATTTCCTCATACGACACTTTCAACACTTGTTTCTTTGTTCTTGTTTGGGTTCGTGTTTCAGCGCGGGTCATCTGTCAGTTTTGTCACGCATTATTTCAACATCTTATTTACCGCTCTCACGTCACAGATTTCACACATGGAAAACCAAACTCCAGCCACATTCACTTAAGGCGTCAGTAAAATAGACAATCTACAAGAGAACAAATATGTAACAAAGCAGGGAACAATTGCAGACAGATAATGATGTAATAGTGTCTGATAAAGCATTTCTAGGAACTAGTAAGTGATTAATAATTATATTAAAGTAGGAAAATGATATGAAAAAGTGACTTTTTCTGCCAAATATATCACTGACTGAACATAAAAAAAACAAGCAACGTGAGTTTTATCGGTGGTTTTGTCAGATTTGTCATGTATTACGTCAACATCTTAGTCATTCCTCTGAGGAAATAAACAATCTACAAGACAAAATAAACAATTAGGGCTAAAGAGGTGAAAGACAGATGCTGATGTAATGGTATCTGATAAAAACATTTCTGGAAATAATCCCTAGTTGTCCAAATTAACCTCTTAAAGCATAATATTAGTTAATTTTACTTCTATCTATCCATCCACCCATACATGCAAAGTGTGAGTAGAGGAGGGCAGGCTTCATATTAGATGTTAAAATGATTAAAAAGTATGTGTATTTAATTTAACAAGGTGATGATGTTGCTTTGGTGTGATGAAATCCAGGAGCATAATGAAGCAGATCCATCAGGTAATGCAGCAGTTTTCCAGTAAGAGCCTTGTTTATTAAAATATGCCAGTTTCTATCACACCTGTCCCAAAGAGAGGGCCCACCCTACTTTATCATATAAATTATAATAAAGCACAGCATCACCGGTGATAAATCTCATGATGATACATACCTATAAACTATGTCACCGCAGTCCAATTCACAAGAAATCTGTCTACCATCATTTTACATAGAGCATGGGAGACTTCTCTATTTTATTTATTTATTTTAGATATACCCATTTTTTTGTTTTGTTTTTTTGGTTCTTTTGGTTTGTTGTTTTTTTGTCCAAGAGACAGAAAAAAAAAAATGAAATATGGGTTTAGAATGTAATTTTTTAAGTTATTTGTATTTTCAGTATCTTAATGATGATATGACTTCTGTTAAATAAAATTAAAAAAACAATGGATCACATTAATTTGGCTGATACTTTTATCCAAAGCAACTTACAAGGTATAGGTATGTATAGCATAAAGGGCCTTGCCTAAGGGATTCAAACTGGCAACCTTCCACACCAAAGCCAGCAGTGTAAACCACTGAGCTATCCAGTTGCTATATTGATGGAATATTTATTGTATCTAATCTACAGGGGGATTAGAACATCTTTTAAATCATTGTCTTTATTTTCTGGACCACATTTTTACTTTTTTTTTTTTTAGAGCAGTCTTTCCCAATTAGTGTGCCGTGGAAAATGATCCAATTTCACCTGATTGATACTGTGAGTGATCATACAACAGTACCTATGACAAAAATAAAAGTGAAAGTGAAAGGGCCCCCCTCACTAGTGATGCACAGATCAGTGAGTTAACCACAAACCCCAGGTTGGAGTGGGGGGGGGGTGCCTCCCATACTGTTACACAATCAACCTCAATGCAGGGGTCTGTCCGAGGGGTTGCTAACGGTGTATTATCTAACAGCTTTCATGTTCCAAATGGCCCCCCGACAGTGTCAACCAGGCACCCCCAGTATGCCCCCCCCTCTAAAAACAGAGCTGTTGAGGAAGATTTGTGTGTCTTTCTTCAATTTCCTGCATGAAAATCATCTTTTTGTTCAACTAAACAGGTCCAGGTTTCACACGAGGAAGTAAATTGAGATGTAGATTTACATTATATCTCAATTAATATACTTTTTGTGAGTATTTTTGTTGTTTGGTGGGTGTGCCTTGGAATTTTTCTGATGTAAAATATGTGCCGAGGCTCAAAAAGGTTGGGAAACACAGCTGTAGAGAATAACAGAGCCAAATCTCTAATGAGTACAGTTAATTTTTGGTGTTACATTTACCAGATGACAAGAAACCCATCAGGAAATTATGACTAAAGTTGCTCCAAATGTGTAAATAATCAGTTGCTTTCTGACTTTATAAGAAGATGATATTTCAGTTTTCAGTTCTTGTGATGTTGTGGAAAATAAATGATCCTGCTTTGACTCAGATGTGAATTATTTCACCATTAAAAATTAAGGAAAGGACATATTTTATTGGAACGTTTAAGTCACACAGTCGTCCTATTGTGAAAGTGCTCCTCGCCTCGTACACCAACATCCACTGAGCTGCAAATGCAGACTGAAAACACTTGTTTGTATGTGGCATTTTCTTTTGTCAGGATTATTCATTTTGATACCATAACACGCTTTCTTACGTGCACGTGTTCACACCAAACTACTTCTCTCCTGACATCATTTTTGCCACCCAGGATGAGTGAGCTTTATTTAAGAACTTGACAAACAACTCACAGAACTTGTGAAACCTGCGCCTGATGAAACATTGAGACACAGTAGAAGTGGATACGTGAGACAATGATACAGGTTCAGTGACATTCTGCTTTAATGTGTGAAAACTAAAACAGCCTATTCACAGTCAATAAAAAATTAATTATTTAGAATAGACTTTTATTGAACAGATGGCACATGAATACCCAACCAATTAAACTAAACATTACTTTTCATTGAACATTCACTTATTTATTAATATATTTTTCTTTTTCTCCTCTTGCATTAATTCTCAAATTCACATAAAGATAATAAAATATGACTTTATCGTTACCACAAGCGCTTATGAATATAATCACATTTTTATGGTGTTATTGCTCATTTCATCATTTCTTCTGTTACTCTTACATTTCATATATATATATATATATATATATATATGCATTATACAACAAAAATATTGAACATGTTTTCCATATTTTAAACATGCCAGAGGTACTTAAGAACTTATTTTCTGACATTTTTATTTTATGCCTCATCATAATTAATGTATTTATGGAGAATTATTGATTATTTTCATTTTCCATCTTACCACCTCTTACATTAACACTGACTTCAGCATAAGTGGATAGAACTAAATAATAAAAATAAATTTAAAAAAACGATGATCCATTGGTAAATCCATCTGTTTATATCGCCCTCAAAAAATATGAAAGGATGAAAATTATGTCGCAAAAATATGTATCAAATGTAAAGATACTGGGCCTCATAGAAATACCATCAGAAATTAAAATTTTTCAGTTGCCAATATTAAATATTTGTTGTAAATAAATAGGAAAACAATAACAAGTCCAGTACACCCACCTCTTTTCTGTACTATAATCTTTCTTAATATTTATCATATCCTGTCAAAGTCAATAAAATAAATTACCAAACATTTATTAGTTTAAAATGGAAGCTTCGTTCTATCATCATGTTCTGCGACAAAAAAAGAAATCAAAATGCAACCAGCAGTTGAACTCATGCTGAAAATAATCTTTAGAGGCATCCTAACATCCTAAAAAAAATAATGTCCTTATAAAGGTAGAAAACACAGGCCTTTACTCAAACACAGTGATTCACATCCTTCCTCAGAGATAAAGGAAATTAGTGTAAATATGACAAACATTACACCCTATTCCTGAAACAGCCTCAGCTGCACTGAGGTCAGATACAGGGGTCGGTTTCACACATATGACATGGGTTGTTTTATATTTACACGGAAAGAAGGAAAAAGTAAAGATGGAAGGAAATAAAGACTTTAACCTGACATTTATTTACATCATTCGATCATTTCCAGCGCCTACTACACAACATGAAGGAATAGAACTAGACAGAGTGGAATGATTTAATGAAATAAAACAAATAAATGAACAAACCAAAGATTGAACAAATGCAGAAGCGTTGATTCAGATACTATTGAGACAGTATTTTCATTTTTGTTTTGTTTTTTATATGTACATTAGTAAATAATATTTTTTATGCAACACTATTGTTAGAAAATGTAATTTAAAAATCTTGATTAGTTTAAGGACTCCTGCACAGTGAAAATACAATTAATAACATGTTAATCTCACTTCTGCTTTTAAGGAAATTATAATATTATATGCTAATTGACACCTCACATAAAAAGAGGAATAATCACTTCATCACTTCCTCTGTTAAAAAACAAAAAAACATTCCCAGATGTCAAATCATCTGACTTCAGATCAGGGATGCATATCTTACATTCTAGTGTGGTTTCTTCAATATATTTGAAGTTTAATTTTGAGACAGTCACATGTAGATTCCCGTGTTAAACCAGCTGTTTATCATATGACACAGTTTATTTTGAGCAGAAAATTATGACTGGACTAAAGAACCCCTGAAGTTTTTTGGAAAGTCATAAAGGAGGATAGAAACATGGCTGTTCATTACATCGATGTAAAAACACAGAAGTGTTCTTCTGCTGCAGCAAAGGTCAGACTATAACCACAAAGTTCTACACAGCTATAAATGCGAAAGGCAGGGATCCATGACCTAAAGATAAGGGAAGCTGACTCAGGACTGGAATATGATGTTTTAACCTCAAGTGAGAGGGAAAGTCTCAACACAAAACCCTCAGAAGCAGAGTCTGGATGCCCTTTGGCAAAACAAAAGACTTTACCTGCAACTTCTGCTAAAAGGCCAACAAGGGAGATGTGAAAGTGGAACTGAAGAACATGCATGCTCTGCAAATCTATAAAGGTCAAACTGTCACAGACAGGTTTGTGCGTGTTAGTCGCACATTTATAACCTTTTTAGTCACAATAACATAGAAATCTGGACAGGCTTCTTTAAGTGCAAAAGGTAGTTGTAACTTTAGAGTAGAGTAGAGTAGAGTACAGAAGAGTATAGTAGAGTACTGTAGAGTAGAGTAGAGTAGAGTAGAGTAGAGTACAGAAGAGTAGAGTAGAGTAGAGTACAGAAGAGTAGAGTAGAGTAGAGTACAGAAGAGTAGAGTACAGAAGAGTAGAGTAGAGTAGAGTACAGAAGAGTAGAGTAGAGTACTGTAGAATAGAGTAAAGTAGAGTACTGTAGAGTAGAGTAAAGTAGAGTAGAGTACAGAAGAGTAGAGTAGAGTAGAGTACTGTAGAATAGAGTAAAGTAGAGTACTGTAGAGTAAAGTAGAGTAGAGTACAGAAGAGTAGAGTAGAGTAGAGTAGAGTACTGTAGAGTAGAGTGCTATAAAGTAAAGTACTGTAGAGTAAAGTAGAGTACTGTAGAATAGAGTAGAGTAGAGTCGAGTAGAGTAGTGTAGAATAGAATAGAATGACTTGTAGCTCCACAATGAAAACAGATATCATCGTCTCTGTGTTTTACTTCACACAAACAAGTATTACATCAACCCAAAAATGAACTGAATGTAGCCTTAATCATTTACGTCACTGACACTGAGATATAATAAATTCAAGTCATTTTCTACAATTTAGAATTTAGCTTGAGTCTTTGTTCAACATCATTCAAGTATTTTTTTATATGCAATAATACAATTTGCATAACAGGTTTTTTTTTTCTACATATGGGCATCTCATCCACATGTAAACAGGTTTTTATGCCTCTGATATAGAGGCTACAACTAATACTATTTGTTACCATTTGTTCATGTCATCACATATACTGTAGCTCATATAAGGGTATAAGTCCGTGTATTACTTCCAGTAGATCAATTCGCATGTTTGGAAATTGACATGTGAAGAAAAATTGCAACTTAAGCCTGACTTTAAGTCATGTGACCTCAAGTTCGCCATCTCTGCCAGCCAGTAAACTCTCCAAAAAGACAATAGAACCACTTTAGGCCTCAGTATAAATTCCAACGTACTTTTGTTTTACTGCGATGAGGTTTTACTCACCAAACAAATGTGGAGAGCTGGGAAACTTCACAGCAAAGTGTAACAGGTAACAAGTTATCTGATATCTAAGCCTCTTTAGTAGGAAGTAAACAGGTTGAGGTTGATGAGGGGCAGATGTGCACACAGCTGCTAATCATGTGACTCAATTGGTCAGAGATGAGGTCAAAGGGCACTATATTTCTTCAGAAAAAAGTGACTTAAGAGTATCCAATAATTCCACCAAATGTTTTTTCTATGACCTTAGTGATGTATTTGGATTAGCACCCCTGCCCCCTACAGGCAGAGGCAGACATGACAGGAAATACCACAGATAACTTCAAAACATACCAAATCTGTGCAGCATGGGGGCTGTGGCAACAATATGGTTTAAGGTTTGGTTGAGTTTAGACACTTGTGTAAGCCTCAAATGAGAATATTTATGTTTTCAAGTGGAAAAAATGCTGTAAGTCAGATTTTTTCTATTTTTCAGTCAGACATAATGCAGATAATTCATTGTAGAATCTGCTGTTTTCTATGAGATTGCATTTGGAATCTCTCTCTAGGGCCTTTTTTTTCACCAAACACAGCTCTACAGGATCCCATTCCACAAAGACTAGTGTCTATATCATAGACTGTGTGTAATTAGTGGACAGAGGAACTGTGATGTCACCCACTGGTTTCTGAACTGACTCTTTGAGGACAGTAGTTTGCAATTTGGCTGTCAGTGTTTTGGCTTTTGGAAAGAAGAGTGACCAAATATGGGTCAAAGGGACAGAGAGACATCTTCAAGGGGTGAGCTAATGCTAAATGCTACATTACTGTGTCAGTAAAACAGTGCATTTTATCAAGCACTCATTTTATGGTCTTGTTAGTGTAACTTTTTAACCACAATTACAAGTGAGTTTGTCTGGAAAAATACAGAAACTGTAAAAATTTGATAAGTGTTCTGTCATTCACACACATCAATCATCCAAAACCCTTAAAAACTTAAAACCCCTTAATGTTAACATTAAGGAAACACACAACCACACACGCACATAAACATACTTGTTTACAGTCAGTCGCACTCACTAACCCACCACCTCCTGCTTATTCATACCAAGATTAGTGATAAAGGTTTTTGTCATGACATCCACTGATTACATACTGTACATGAAGCTGTGGAATCAAACATTATGATCCCTATTATGTTTTATATGTATCTATAAGTGTTGTTTGTAACAGTAAAACTAATGTAATGTCCTAAAAAAAATTCCTGGCATGGATCCAGCTGATGTCATCATATTAATTGCCTCTATATATGTGCAAAATTTGAAGTAAACTGCAACAAAATTTATGTTTTTATAGACATTTGATTTTTCACCTGTTATAAGTAAATGGAGGAAAAAAGATTTTTAAGTATTCATAAAAAAATGTAAACTTTGACCTACTTTTCCCAAAATGTAATGACATCTATTCTGCATCACTAACAGTCAATAAAACCAATTTGGAATAAATTCAACCAATAGTTTTGCTGCTAGAGAGTTAAACAAAGAAACAAACAGAGCGAAACAAAAACAGTACTCTTTGCCTCCCCTTCAAGAATAAATAATTATTTGCACAACATTGTTTTACTGCAGTAACCTCTGACCCTGGATCTAAATACTGGCCTGTGAGGGAACCACCTCAAAACAACTGAGTCTAAGACCGTAACTTATTAACAAAGCAAACATGTACAACTAGACCAGATAAACAAGACAAGAATGAAAGTGTTTTTTTGGAGCAACATCTGCTGGTTACTTCCACAAAGGAGGTTATGTTTTTGCCAGAGTTTGTTTGTCTGTTTGTTAGTTAGCAACATAACTGAAAAAGTTATGGACGGATTTTGATGAAATTTTCAGGATTTGTTGGAAATGGTACAAGGAAGAAATGATTAACTTTTGGGGGTGATCTGGAAGAAATCCTGAATTCTGGATCACTTTAAAATTTTCATTAACATTGGGGTCAATGGGGCCAGAAATTTTATTTCTCAGTATCTGGGTTAATTATTGGCCAAACCTAATGAAATTTTCAGGAAATGTTCGCTCTGAGACAAGGAACAGATGATTCAATTTTGGAGGTGATCCGGA
>JAPSES010019135.1:0-13517 GCA_029822895.1 Maxillicosta whitleyi
GACTACGGAGGTCCTGAAGTGACCCACGTGGACTACGGAGGTCCTGAAGTGACCCACGTGGACTACGGAGGTCCTGAAGTGACCCACGTGGACTACGGAGGTCCTGACAAACCCAAACGGTGGATAACCTGTACTGCTGCATCCCTGTTGTTCTTTAATGGTTCTAAAATCCAGCCCACATGTGAGCGTAGCGTCTCTCTGGTTGTTTAACTGATGAAGATGCTCCATAAAAGAACCACCATGTTTTCAAGGTGTGGACTTCAGGACTAAACCAATTGTCTTTGCTAGATCAGTGTTAGCCCCGCCCACAGACTTTGATGGATGAGGTTAACAGGTAAAATAAACTCACTGTAATCCTCTGACACTGGGACCATGAAATAATTAATTAAATACTGAAATAATTAAATATGGTTACATTGCAAATTTAATTAATTTATGACATATTTAAGTAATTAATGCTGGATGTATTTATTTATTTAATTTGGTCCCTCGTGGCGCTCCATAGTTTTTGGTCATTGTCTTCCTTATTTTTATTTCATTTCATTTCATATTTTTTGTTTATTCTTTCATGTTACTTATTATTTTTGTTCATATTATTTTAGATGTAAAACAAAACCCAGTGTGTGCATCCACTGTCATTGATCCAACTCATGGGTTTTACTGGTGACCTGATTATTTCCACATGTTGGACTTCATAATTACTGGTGGATGTTTAGATCTTTATGGTTTCAGTACATTTAACAGCATTTCCTCATAAACGTCTTCACAGATCATCGCCTTTTGCTTGTAAAATATTAAAGAGCTGGTTTTTATTTAACATTTTCACATCGACTCACACACTTACATTTAGTGGAGTATTTTTTAATACATTTACTGACACAATTACCTAAAATATAATAGGCTAAAATATTACATCTCAACATGTTTTTCATTATAAATATTAGAATGAGTTATTTTCACCACATTTTTGGTCTTTTTTGTTTCATGTGAGATGAATGAATAATTTATGAGCTCCGACGTTAACACAAGCATCTTCAAAAGCGTCACATGAAACGGTTCCAGTTTACGGTTTTAAAGAATCAGACCAAATATTGAGAAGGAATGAGCTTTGAAGCAGAAATACTGATGAAAAACCAGGAAACTGAAATAAGAAACTTGGATTAACAGTGAAAATAGACAAAAACAAGAAGATAAATTCAGAAAATAATGAAGAAAGAGTAAAAGATAAGGAGATTTTGCTTCTTTTCTTTAACAAAAATGGACTCAAAAGTGTAAAAATGATGAACTACCTGTATATAAACATGAACTGAACACAGACAAGTTTTAGCAGAAAAAAAAAGTAATGCTTTTTTTAATCCCATTATCCTCAAACTAATCGAAAAGAAAACAACCTTTTGGTTCATGGAGATAAACAGACAATTACAATGTAACCGGCAGCAAAAGGAGATTAATTAGAGATAAAAGATGGATCTGAGTTAGAGGATAATTAACATCCACTGTAGCTGAGCTCATCTTATACAAAAAGAAACTGCAGGAATTTGTCTTAATTTATTGATATTTTGCTGAATAAACCACTTTTTCTTCCATTTTTTTTTCTGTTTTTATATAATAACCTTTGAATTGACACTGAGCTTTAATGAACCTTTACATCATCAGTGAAATAAATAAAGAAAAATACAGGATTTACAGTGAAAAAAATGCAAAACACAGAAGACAATATTAGAATAAATGGTGCTAAATCTCTAAGGACAGATGACATTTATAGACAACTGCTACAATTAAACTATTTTATCTGTCTGAAAATGGACAATTTTATGTGAGCCGAGAACAGCTGTGGATTTACATATTATTATTTTATGGCTGTTATCTCGAGATAGTGAATTAATTAATTTGTTATCACGAGGTAACAAAATTGGCTTTGTCATAGTTACTGTACGTCAGCGCTCAGTTGTTGAATGTGTGTTTTGTGTTCAGTACATGTCAGCAGCAGATGTGGAGGATGTAGAACCTGCTCACATTTGAGTTCTGTACGTGGTTCTAGCACAAAAGAACCACATTCATTCATTCATTATTACAAGAAAACAATCTGTTATACAAACGACCATAAAATAATATGTAAATCCACGTCCATTTTCGGCCTCCATACAATGTGTTTTTAATTTAAAGGTCAGTGTTGGTGGATGGACACACTGGTTTATGTTCATTTAATGATAGATATGACTGAAACTGTCATCTTTTCTTCAGTTTCAATGTGTTTTTCATATGAGCTTTAATGAACAGCTACATGATCAGTGAATTAAATACAGAAAATACAGGATTTACAGTGAAAAATGGAGACTGCGGTTGGATAATAATTTGAATAAACAGCAAAAACTCACATGAGGAAAGTACGACGGAGCATTAGGGTCATTCATGAAGGAGAAGATAGTTTTTGATATGACGAGATTAAAGTCAACATGTCGACATTAAACCAAAAATTCCGAGAGTAAAGCTGAAATTGGATGTCGACTTTAATCTTGATGGGTCGGCTTTAAACTCGACATGTTGACATTAAACTTGGAAATGTCGAGAATAAAGTTGATGTCCCATAAAGATTAAAGTCGACATCCAATTTAAATTTTATTCTCGGAATTTCCACTTTAATGTCGACATGTTGACTTTAATCTCGTCATATCAAAAAATGTCTTCTCCTTCATGAATGACCCTAGTGCTCTGTCGTAGGAAAGAGAAAGAAAAGCACTTAAGAGTAAAAAGAAGAAAAACAACAGAACTAGGTTTAGAACAGTTTAAAAGGAGAAAAACATAGAATATTTATGACATAAAATAATAATAACAGACTAACTTTCAAGATATTTTATGAGAAAATAAACATGTATGTGAAGGTGAAGATTCGAACAAGATCGAACCAGTAAAACAAGACAGAAAACTGGACCAACACGTAAACAAACACAAACAAACACATAAATACAGACAGATAAACACAGAAAAATACGTTAACAAACACTGAAACACAAATCTGACAAACACAAACAAATACATATGTGAATACACAAACAAGCACATAAACAAACACAGACATACACATAAATACAGACAAACACTTAAACACAAACATGCGAACACATAAACAAGCACGTAAACACACACAAACACATAAACATATCAAACACATAAACACAGACAAACAAACACATAAACAGACAAACACATAAATAAAGACAAACACATAAACACAAACACATAAATAAAGACAAACACATAAACAAAGACAAACAAACAAACAAATACATACACAAACACGTGAACACATCAACAAGCACGTAAACAAACAAACAAACAAACAGGTAAACAGATAAAGGTGTAATCGGTTCCGGCCGGTGTCTCTTCCGGTCACCGGATGCGCAGGACACAGATTTCGCCGTTACACCTGTCGCCCTTTCTCCTTCATTTACGTCAAACCGCGGCCGGTGCGTTTACCTCCTCCGGTACCACCACCGCCTCTCCCCCGTCTCCTCCTCCGGTCGTGGCTGCGTCTCCGTCGTCGTCCCGCTGCTGGTGCTGCGGCGGCTTCGTCTCCGGCTGCTCCTGGATCTCCACGACGCCCGGTTCCGCCGCCGCCGGCTTCCCCCCGCCGCTGCCCCGGACCACGATGGACTCGATGAGGTGCAGCTTCTTCCGCAGGTCGTCGTTCTCCTTGTGGCTGCGGCTGATCTCCATCTGCAGGACGGCGTAGCCCTCGTCCACCACCTCGCAGATCTCCGCCACCGCCGCCTTCGTGAGCGCGCCCATGATGACGGACAGCTGCTCGTGAAGCGCTTTGCTGCTCAACACCGACATCCCGGGGTCTGACGGGAAACCGAACCGGACTGAGACTCGGAACGTACGGTGGAGGTCGGTACCGGAGACTGTTTGGACAAGACTTGTGAACCTCGGCGAATACAAAGACCTGGATATGAGGACACTTCCGGTGCAGCGACCACCTTCAAAATAAAAGCCACGCGTTGAGACAGAGTGATGGAAGAAGACGCACCGTTCTGTCAATGTACGGGACATGTACGTACACACACACACACACACACACACACACACAGCCTTTAATGACACCCCATTAAAATATTTAAATGTATTATAATCACTGACTTTATTTGAACTAAATGCTAAATGTGATATTATCCCACTACACTATTATTATTATTATTATTATTATTATTATTATTATTATTATTATTATTATTATTATTATTATTATTATTATGCAGCTCTGTATGTTATGCACACTTTGCATTTCATGTTATAACAGGTCATTTTATTTTATTTTGTATTGGGTCAATATACAAAAGTTGTTCATTTTTGCATAATTTTTAAAATTCTGACCCATATACTGTATTATATTAGACTAATACACATATTATAATATATTATAATATTCTCCATAAAAATTGCATTAGTAATTTTTTTCCTCCTGTCATATGTTAGTGATTCATACCAACACTGGTTCATATTATTATTATTTTGGTTCTAGGTCAAATGTTAAATGTGTCAGTGTGTATTTTACAGAAGCCCTTAGAGGACATGCCTCAAAACTTTTACTTCAATTGTTTTAATGAGAAAACTAGGCAATTTTAATTAGATCAGGAGAAAACGATTATAGTTTTAATACAATAACAGGATAAATCCATTGATAATTAATTGTGCATGTGCTTCACAGTGGCCTCAGATAAGTTACTGCAGGAACAACAGGAGTAGGAGAATGTTTCATCTACTCCCGGACACATAAAATTAGAAAAGGAGATAAAATTATGAATAAATGAGTCAAAGAGATGAGTCACAGAGATAAAACAGAATTTGGCTCGTTTGTCTCATGAGCGGTCAGTAAAAATGTGTTGGTTTGTTCCTCTGAGGCAGACATTTAGGATGTGGTGACCCTGTTCAACTGTACAAAGACACTGGACATGTGGACAAACTAAAGGACAGGAGGCTTTTTGGACTGAAGGACATCCAACTGTAAACAGGATTAACAGGAACAGGTCTGGATCAGACCACTGTCCGGTCTGGATCAGACCACTGTTATTATAAATATTTACAGAGCAGTGGGATCATGAGGCTGCAGACAATGACACATCAGCTCATAAATATGGACTTCAGCTGCAACTTTGTGCATCGGAAAACTAACACAATAAAACTAATATACTCTGTTGGCATAAATACTAGTACATCAGCTGTTCACGTGACAGCAGTGCCACTGCTGGGTTGTCCTCAAAGATTCCTGAATGAATTTTTATAACAAAGTGTTATTTTCCAAATGATACGTTACAGTGGACACAGATATGCACAGACCTCTGCTCCTGTCGCTCCTGTGGTTTTCACATGAAAACAATAAAAACAAATGTTTGAAGGCGTGTCCTCTTAGGGCTTCCATAGGTTTGTACTGGGTGTGAGTTAAGAATTTAACACTGTTTATGATGAGTTAGAATTGAAAAAGATCAGGCAAAAATGAACAACTTTTGAATTCTAACCTAAAATAAATTGTGAAAAATAATATGGTGATAAGATGATGTGTAAAGTGTGTATAATGCGCTCACCTGGACACCAGAGGGTTAAAAGCATTTGGGTGTTTTAATCTCACTGGGAAAACCAACATATTTTAAAGTTTACTTTTAGTTGAATTAAGTCATATATGTACAGTGTAGCTATATATTGTATATAATATGTGTGTGTGTGTGTGTGTGTGTGTGTGTATATATTCCAGACAGGAGGAAAATAATGAGTCATACGACAGAAATAAATGTAAGATAACGGAGCTCCATGATCAGATGAACCCAATCCTCCAGGAGTTAAAATAATGAAGCAGTTTCTCAAAATAACAAGATACTTCCTCAAGATAATGAGACACTTCCTCAAAAATAATGACGACTTTCTCCAAATAATCCTATTCTGTATCCAAATAATGACGACACGACTCAAAAATAACCAAACACTGCCTCAAAACAGCGTTTTACTTTTTAAAAAAAAAATAATACGATTGACTGAAAACAATGTCAAGTCCTGTTTAATTATTAATTCAGGAATCACATCTTTTACAGCGTGTTGATATAAGGAATAATCAACACCGTCCACTTTTTTTTAGTGGAAATAAAAGATAAAAAGACAAACCACATTTATCTGATGGTTGAATGTCACATCAAAACAAAACTGGCAGAAAAACATACGACAAAACTATGATGTTTGAAAAGATGTAACACAACAAAAATGACACAAAAAACTAGACAGAAAGAAGATGCAACGAGATGAAATGATCATGAAAGACAAAACAACAATACTATAAATAACACAACAAGTCATAAAACAAGACAAAACAAATGTGGAATATGCAATAAAATTTAAATGTCTAAAAATACATAAGATGATAAAATGTCATTTAAAAATATAAGATATAAATAATATAATATAATATAAGATACAAGATGAAAATGTAAAAGACAAACATAAAAAATATAAATCAAGCAAATGATCATAAAATAAGCAATTGGACAAAAATAATGTAAACAAAAAACAGATGAAAATTTCATAAAAAGTAAAAAATTTAAAAAAAAAATCATTTATTAAAAAGTGATAAAAATGTATTAAAAAAAAACCTAAATACTCCCCAAAAAGTACCAATTGTAATTCAAAACAAAACAAAAAACACAATTACTTCGAAAGTGTAAAACAAACAACAAAATAAAATGTGTGAATGACACGACAAAAACAACATAAAAGACACAACTAGACAAAAATGACGTAAAAACAACAAACTGTCATAATATATATATGTGTGTGTGTGTGTGTGTATAAAAATGTAAATAAAAATCTAAAAGTCTTATCTATTTTTATGTTTATTAATATTTTTTTTTCTTTTTAAGCATTTCCACGCCTTATAACATTTTGTATATTTCTTATTTATGAATAAAAGCCCTATTTGTTAATATGTATGTACCCCCAAAACACACCAGTTATAAAAGGAAAAACACAATAAGGTCTATGTCAGAAAAAAAAAAATAAGATGAAAATGTTGCTAAAGACACAAAACTGAATGAAAACATAAAAAAAAAAAAAAAAACAGATCATCTCTGGTTTTGTGAATTTCTGCGTATTTCGTTAACTTCATTCACTGTAAAAATTGGCATGAATTAAAATAAAAAAACAACTAAAGCCCATTTATCTGACGTCTTTCTGTCACACGTTCATCATCCTCTCACTCTGATGCTCAAATCCATCTTTTATCTCTAATTAATCCTTTTTTTTTTTTTATCTCTGATTTTTTACCTCGGGCTGAAAGTCGATAATAATCTGCAGCCGACTGCAATATGATGAATTAAAGAAGACGATGAAGGAAACATGTGGCCCGCCGACCAAAACCGGTCCTAAAGGGTCCCACCCGGTCCACGAGAAGAAAGAGGCAAAATTACACTGAAGATATGAACGACACAGGACGGGTTTGAGTTCAGGTCCCACGGTCAGACCCATAGAATAACATCACAATTACAGAGAAATAATGAGTCCGAATTTTCTTCTTGGTTTAATGTGAAAACAATAATATTACATCATGTTTATAAATTACTACGGTGTATCAGGGCCACGTCGAAAAAGTAAAAACATTTTGGATTAAAACAAACAAACTCATAATTCAACAAAAATGATGTCATACTTTCAGGAAATTAAAGTCGTAATATTTTTGAAAATACATTCACTACAGTGCAATAAAAAGTCATAATTTAGAAATAGTAATTTGCTCCAAATTCGTTCATTTATGAGGAAAACAAACCCAAACATGTGCGAACCGTTTTCAAAGTCCTTCGACTAATGTTAATGTGTTGATAGTGGGGCTAACGGGCTCTGTATTTTGTGGGTGGGGCTAACAGGCTCTGTATTTTGTGGGTGGGGCTAATGGGCTCAGTGTTTCGTGGGCGGGGCTAATAGGTTCAGGATTTGGCCTTTGTGCGTAAACCCCAAATGACAGTAGAACCTCATAGAATGTTCCGGTTCTACATGATCACACCCATGGGTATGACTGGATTCTGTAAATTACGATATTTTTCCACCCATTTTTAAATTATAATATTATTCTCGTAACATTATGGCTTTATTTTCAAAATATGATATTATTCATATAATATTATGACTTTATTCTTGTAATGTTAAGTGTTTTATTCCAGGATTTTAAGACTTTATTCTCATAGTGACGTGTTTTTTTTGTTTTTTTTTAATGTGGCCGTCGCAGATCTATAATGCACACGTATAAATGATAAACTAATGCAGAATATTGTTAAAAATGTGCTGTAAAAATATTTTAGTTTTCCTCAGATATATTTAATTATCTGTGTTTTATTGGTAAATGTAATTATATTTATTTTGCATATGGATAAGTTCATAATAACATGTGAGTTATTATATAAACGCTTTGAAATTCATCTTGAATTTTGTTCAGAAAGAATGAAATATTAATGGTGGACGTTTGCGTCTTTAAGGGTTAATGGTGGACGTTTGTGTCGTTAAGGGTTAATGGTGGACGTTTGTGTCGTTAAGGGTTAATGGTGGACGTTTGTGTCTTTAAGGGTTAATGGTGGACGTTTGTGTCTTTAAAGGTTCTGGGAGGGGGCATGGCGACCCCTCCTGGACTGTTAATCTGAGTTTTAATGAACATCTACATGATCAGTGAATGAAATATTGTAAAATACCTGATTTTGGTTGAAAAAAACCCAGCAGATACTATTGAACTAAATGGTGTGAATTCACTGAGTAAAGGTTAAAGACACAGAACTGCTAAAACGGTAGCAGTGGGTCGTTCTGGGTTCAGAGTCCAACTCAAATGTTCCGAGCAGTTCGTGTTGGTTCCATTTGTTCTAATTCTACTCTGCTGGTTCCTGCTGTGAATACGAGGTCGTGTTCTGCTGCTTCTGTTCTACTGATGATCATTGTTTCCGTCGCCTCCTTTTGTTCACATTGTTGAAGCAGAAACAAAGAGCGGTAACAAAAGAAGATCATGTGGTTTGACCTGGAAACGGAGCGTGCTCAGAACCGAGCCCACGGACAGCGTTTAACTGTAAAACACCCAAACAGGAGCTTTGGACCAAAATAAAGCCGTAAAGAACTGTCCTTTAGCGTCTAATAACAACCTCTGAGCAGCGCATTCAATACAGAACATACAGGATTTACACTGAAAAATGTCCAACACAGACCATAATATGCAAATAAATGGTGATAAATAACTCAGGAAAGACTCAGTTTAGAGACAATTTAATTTACCAGTCATATGTCTAGATTTTTAAAGGGTTCAAGTCCACATTTTACATTTTCTTTGTTTGGGAATGAACAATTTTAGTGCAAAAAACAACAAAAAAGGTACTTTTACTGTGAACTTTTACAGTGTTTGTTTTTTATTTAAAGTCAGTGTTGGTGGTTGAACACACTGAGTTTATATTCAATTAACGATAATTTTGGCTGAAAAAGTGTTTTTTCCCCCTTGTTTTCTTTGTTTTAATACAATAACCTTTGATTTGACTCTGAGCTTCAGCCTCATTAGACCTAGTTTCACCGCTTTAAAAAAAAAAAAAAAAGCTGTCCACCGTGACGGACATTCCATAAATATTTAAAAAATCCATCTGACAAAACTGCTGCATCATGTTTCCAATATAGGCAATTACTGAATTTTTAAAAAAGTCCAAACTTGTACTTCCCTGGGTCTCAGCAGATTAATGAACATCTACATGATCAGTGAAATAAATACAGAAAAACACAGGAAATTTACACTGAAAAAAATGAAGAATAATATTAAATACAGATAGAAAAGATAAAAGTAGGTCTTTTAATTCAGGGTCGTTGTTGTGAAGACGCACAATAATGTTAAAATAAATAAATAAATAATAATAATTCACCTTAAAAGCACTGACATTGACTGGAAAATGTTTAACAAAATATATGACATATATATGAATAACACAAATGGACATAAATAAATGTGAACGTACTGTAACATAAGTGACAGTATCATCAGCGTAGAAGGGTCGTTTTATTCATTAACCTCCTGAGCTGCAGGAAGGAACAAGTTTTGGCTTTTTAAAAAATTAAATAATTGCCCATATCATGAACATCATGATGCAAGTTTTTTCAGATGCATTTATTTACATTTGTATGGAATGTCCTTTGAATTATACTTTTAAAAAAAAAATACATAAAACTGTGAAACGTTTGTCCACAAATGAGGACAGAAACCTAGGTATGTCCATATCTGAGCTACAGATCAGTATCAGCAAAACTAATCCTAAACAAATCAAATTGAAAGAATAAAACTCCAGATCAGAACATCACTACAGAAAACCCAGAGCTGGGTCTTCGGAAGTTAATGCTATATTTTACAGAAATAGTCCGTTTTTCTTCCCTTTTCTGTGTTTTGATGTTTTCATGAACACCTACGTTGACACACTGTTCTTCCAAAGGTTCACTTTTATTTCCAGATTTACACCAACCAATCAACATTCACATGCTTCTTACAGATGGACGTCTTACTATGAGGTCCGTCTTCAACAGGCCACGACGTGGACCCGGACCTGCACATGATGTGGACCTGGACCTGCACATGATGTGGACCTGGACCTGCCCACCTCGCGGACCTGGAACTGCCCACTACGTGGACCTGGATGGGCCCGGGTCCAGAATGAGGTAAGAACTGAAGGCAGACACGGATCTAAGGCCTGTTCAAAGCACCGTTCAGAAGGTCTTGGACTTCAGTTCAGAACGGTGTCAGCAGGAAGGTTCTGGTCTGGCACAGCGTGGACCTGGTCCTCAGGGTCCATGTAGTCCTGCCCCTAGGGCCGGGCAATAAAACCACACCAATAATTACCGTGAGCTCATTCTCAACATCAAGATGTTTGGTGTGATGTCTATAAAAACAGCCAACAGGGGGCAGCGATACGCCAGAGGGCGGGTTTTACCCCACCCGTTAAAAAAAGTATTCACACGTTTCCTGGTCAGGTACGAACACAGTGCACCAGTCAAAATCTAACCTATGTTATTCACTACATGACTCGACCCTGATCCTGTTGGGTTTCCTGAAGTTCAGAGCGTTTGGATGCGAAATGTTCGCTCTTAAGAATCACATCCTGAAATGTTTGTCCGTGAGGCTCAGACGGCGCCGAGCGCTACGCTTTACCACAGAAATATTTAACCGTTTGTCAAGTTTGAACCAAGACGAAGAGTTTAATGAACCATGTGGTGTTTTCACTCAGGACTAAACATCTACAGTTACTGAGGACGTCCTGTTGGGTTAACCCTCCGGTGTCCAGCGGATTCAACACACTTCATTCATCTGATTAAAAGTCTGATTATTTTTCACAAGTTGTTTTAGTTTCATTTTTGCCATTTTTTAAAAAAATAATGATCCATCCACTAAAACCATCCCATTATAAATAGTGTTAAATTCCTGCACTAACACCCTTCTACCAATGAGTACAAAGCACACACTGACATATGCCAGGATGAAAAAAATGTAATAATGTAAATCAAATTTTTATGTAGGATATTGAAAAGAAACTTTTTGGTGTATTTTTTTTCATCAAGAAATATGGTTTGATTTCATTCGAAACATATTTAAAGGAATGAAATATGACAGTTATGGAGAAACAAAAATCCCCAACAGTTCCAAATAAATCCCTAAAATGACCTTCTGTCTGCAGACGGACACTGGAGGGTTCTACAGGTTCTGCTTCCTCCTCAGCTCTGACACTGAGTTCATAGTTAATGAAAAAGCACAAACGCTCCAGAACACGCGTCTGTTTCAGCTAAAAACACCATGGAATCCAGTCAAAAGAGTTCCACCAGAGTTCTGGGTCTGACGTTACACTGACGCAGACTCTCGTCGTGTCATTAAACCTCTTCCGTTCAAAATGATCCTGATTTGAGATTTTTCCTGATAATTATCATGTCCGCCCTTCGCTGTCCCAGCCCTAGGTGGCGCCCTGCTCCGTCGGGTGGTGCTTCTGCTGGTGGATCCGTAGGTTCTGCTTCCCGGCGAACCTCTTGCCACAGTGTTGGCAGGCGAACGGACGCTCGCCAGTGTGGACGCTCTGGTGCGTCTTCAGGTGACCCGACTGCGTGAAGCGTTTCCCGCACTGGGCGCAGCTGTATGGCCGCTCGCCCGTGTGCACACGCACGTGCGTCTCCAGACTGCGTGACGATGTGAAGCATTTCCCACAGTAGCTGCAGATGAAGCGGCGGTCCCGGCAGAACCGGTTCAGGTCCAGTGGGTCCAGCCGGGACGCGCCAAGGCCCAGCGCCAACGGGAACCCAGAAGTGCTCAGATCTGACGGTTTGTCCACGAGGGCGGAGCCATGATCTGGTTTGACGTAGGGACGGTGATGGATTATGTTTGGCAGACCTGGACCGGACCAGGACGGGCACAGATCCAGGTTTGTGTCATAGGGAAGGGAGCTGACCAGGGACACACCCCGCTTCAGCTCCGACGGCCCCGGGAGGGAAGCAGGGCTTCCCCCTGCACCGAGAAGGTATGACTTTGCGGTCTGGACGGGAGGCGGGGCTTCGCCATCTGACTCTGACGCCAAGTCAAACACTTCATCTATGGGGGCGCTGGCGCCCCCTGCTGGTCCCGGGGACACCGGCGGGCTGCGAGGCTCCGAGGCGTCGGCACTGTTCTGGTCCCACGACCTCAGGTCGACGGCAGCAACTGAGATGGCGACCCCTGACGGACCCTCCTCGCCACCAGCCTCGGGCATCTGGACCTCAGCTCCTGAAGAGAAATGCAAGTTTAGAGACACCACAAACACAAACCGCCTTCAACTGTCAGACGTTTAACACATTTATAAAGACTTCTCTTCTCTTGACCCACACCCTGTCTCTGTACTGACCGTCTTCGTTGATCATCAGTCTGTCTACGGCGCCGTTCTCCTCGTCAGACTCCATTTCCTCTTTAACCACAACAATATCTTCTTCTTTTGGTTCTTCCAATAAAACATCCTGAGAAGAAAATCCAGGTCAAATGAACAGTTACAGGCAGACCAGTGTCAGAGTCTGGTCCTGACCTCTGACCTCTCACCTCTTGGGTCTCAGGTGTTGCCTCCAACGCTGGGATGTTCCCGCCTCGACTGGTTCTAATGTTCAGGTGTGTGGAGTTCAACTCTGAAAGTAAGGCACGATCTGAAGGAAGGAAAAGAAAAATTAAACGACAGAACGAGGCCTTCACTGACCCACAAAATCGACACACACTGTAACATTTACTTTACAGTACACAACACATTTGTGTTCATCCAAACTGATCATTTCCACAGTTTCATCCAATATTGATCCCAGTTGTAGGTGAACATCAGAGCTAAAGTCCTATGTTTCATTTAGGATCCATTTATGATCAGAACAGCAAGTTTTAAACATTTGAATAAAGTAAAATCAGGTTCATTTTCAGTCCCTGTATCACGCAGCAGGAGTTTCTGGATTTTTACCCATAAATGTTCTTAGTGTTGGTTGTACCT
>JAPSES010019154.1:0-12500 GCA_029822895.1 Maxillicosta whitleyi
GACAGAATGGTTCAGGGACAATGAGACATCATTTTCACACATGGTTTAGCCTCCATAAAGTCCAGACTCTAATTACCTCCACCGAGGAGGTTATGTTTTCGCCTGGGTTTGTTTGTCTGTTTGTTTGTCCGTTCATTAGTTAGCCACATAACTTGAAAAGTTATGGGCGGAGTTTGTTGAAATTTTCAGGATTTGTTGGCAATGGCACAAGGGAGAATCCATTAACTTTTGGGGGTGACCCAGAAGAAATCTTCGATTCTGGATCACTTTGAAATTTTTGTTAACATTGGGGTCAATGGGGCCAAAAATTTAGTTTCTCGGTATCTCGGTTAATTATTGACGAAACCTAATGAAATTTTCAGGAAATATTTGCTCCGAGACAAGGAACAGATGATTAAATTTTGGAGGTGATCCGGATCACTGTGTGGATCCAGGATTTTTTTAAAATGATTCTCTATTAGTTATCATTGGCGTTGCTGTACACATGTAACAAATGTCCACCAGATGGCGACTCATGTTTTCTCATATAGTCCATGGACTTAAGAATCTTAAAATGCTTTCCAAATAAATGAGGGACTAGTATTTATGGTGGTGGGGGGGATGTTGCACTTGGCAGAGGTCTGCGCTTTTTTTTAGGATGTGATGAAGACTGGATGCAGCGGTTCGATTCTGCATCAATAATCAATCATCAAATAATCAAAAAATGAATGAAACTATGGATGGAAAAAATATTATGAACCTTATTGTGGCACTAATGTGGTAAAAAAAAAAAAAAATGTGACAGTGAATGTCTCCTGGAATCAAAACTGAAGATGGTGAAACTTTTTTTTTTTTTGGCCGAACAGTGTATAAACCAGTGCTGGGCTGGCAGGCTCAGTGTGGCCAAAACACACCAGTTTTGGTGAATGCGTTATGAACATTTGTATTTTTGCCATTTTATTCAGTAATATTGCTGATTGTGCTTGAGATGACGTGTGTGTTACAGCTGTAGCTGTTGTGAAAACAGACCCGTTGAGCTGCGTTCATTGGGTTTCTTGCTTTAGTAATAACATTCATTTCGCTATGTGAGATAACTCTATAACACAACACATATTGAGTTTTTTGTATAATACTGATGGTATATTACTGATATTTAAGGGTGGATTATGCCAGGTAGAACAACACTGACGACATTGGGTGTGACATACATGGCCCACCATTGGTATTATCATAATTAATGATTCAGTGTGTAAAATATAAAATGTCCTAGAAACTATTAGCACTATACTAATCATTACTCCTTGCTCCCTCAAAGCATAAAAATATGGCTAAAGTGGTGTTTTATTTTTATTATTATTATTATTATTATTGTCATGGGCAAAAATTATCAAGATGCATTACCTCTAATGCATTATGTAATTTTAGATTAATTAAAATCATTTGAGGTTTAATCAGTGATTAGAATAATACAATTTAGTGAGATCTTATGTGAGGTGTCTCTGGATCTAGTTTCACAAATGGCGACATATTATAATATATATAAATATAATATATTTATTTTCTCATTATAAATGTAATAGCTTTATGATTTGAATTATTGGTCAGACAAAATTTAAATGATCCACCCACCTCATACTGTCCATCTGTGTCCAGAAACTGGAAGCTCCTCAGCCAAACCCCAGGCTCCTGGTCTGTGTGGACATCCTCATAGATGCTTGGCTTCAGCCACAGGAGCTTCTTCATCATGCCCACCTTGGAGCGGAGGCTGCGGGACTCCCCTCCATCACTGCCTCCACACACAGGAAGAACAGTCCTCATCTCCCACTCAGTGTCACGCTGCAGACCCACACGCCTAGTCAGATCTCTCCCACTCCTGCAGCCTCAACTGTGTCAGAGGGGAAAGCATGAAAACCACCTCCACTCACTGGCAAAATGTAACTTTCATGTAGACTGAATCAATTCAGATAAATGCATTAGTAGACTGTACTTTTAAATCCATGGATTTCTAGAAACCTAGTTTCAACTGAATACAGATCAGTCTTTAAACATTCTGGGTCAGAGACAGTTTAGCTTGAGTCTGATTAGATTTAACCTTATAGACAAGAAATGGGGTTAAGGTTCTCCATAATTCAATTTATTAAGTATAGCAGCATAGGACAAAGAGGTAAATGATCTTAATTTAATGACTTCCCTACATGTAAACAAGCCTACTGACATATAAAACACAGACACAACAGACAGAAAACAAGGCTTTTGTACAAACCAATCAAACTATTTTGCATTTGACATTTTTAGGGAGCATCTATGAATAATAATAATAAAAAAATCCCTGATGAATTAGTTAAATGGATGAAGGATTGGAACTTATTCAACTACTGTGACAAAGTTGTAAAAATACAGACAATAACTGTCATGAACGTGAGTGTTTGTTTGTTTGTTTGTGTGTGTGTGTGTGTGTGTGTGTGTTTGCAAATGTGAGGTAAATATATGGGAAAGAGGCTTTTTTTAATTTTGCAAATTGAATTAATGCTTAAGCTGTTTTTGGATGAATAACAAAAGCCAAATTAAAAAAAAATTAAGATCTGATTATCAGAACAAAAGAGTGATCCTAATCAATCAAACTACCATGCTGAAGTGCTGTTGAATTGAATTGCTTCAGAAAATCACAGGTGGTCTAGTTATTATTTCCAAACATGGACTGCAGATAGAACATGCAAATATGTCTTCCTATGTTCATGCAGTGATTTTACACTCCAAGACAGGTTTGTAATTATGCAAAATGAAGACCATCTGCTAGTTGTTGAAATATGGTGTATATATTTCACTAGTGAGAGAAAGCAAATGCCATAGATGAACTGTTCATGTCTGGTTTTTGCCATCCCCAAGAAAATCTCCCATGAGCATTCACAGATTATCACCCTGTTGAATTAGCACTTAAATATCTGAGATTACCATCAAAAACCATAACATAAAGAAAACATGCAGCCACTTAACTGTTATGCTGTTCCTCTTGAACATGGATCTGATGGTTCGCGATAAAGATGATATTTGGAGCTGTATCCATCCAGGCATATATTCAACATGCAGCGGGAGAGACAGTGTGAAAGTTGGACAGCAGAGACTCTGGCATTTATCAGAGGACCGATTGTTCTTTGTGTTTGTGGGTGGACGATGCTCTGTGAGCATGTGTGTCTGAGTGTGTGTTGTGTTAGAAAGGCCTCCTCTCTACTTGGCTGTACTCTCTGATGTATAATTATGTGTCATTCTGATTGCATTTCTCATCCTATCATTACAGCTCACTGCCCTGCTCCTCATTAGAATAAACAACATGACTCCCTGCATTTATGTACTCCTGTTCTGAGTCATGAGACTGAAACATACATATGTAGGTGGGTGAAATCACCTCAGCAAAATGTACAGAAGTCATTGAATGTGAGGAAACTAGGGTTATTTCATCCACACTGCCTTAATTTGAAGTGGACTGACAGAGGATATGGATGGATGGATGGATGGATGGAAAAATTTGGAAAATTCTAAAATTTAAGACTAAAATCTGTTTTCTGAGTTAAGTAAAGGCTCAAATGAATCAGAATTTATTTAAACATTTATTATTAACTTTTCAACATTTACTGGTTGCCATGGATAGATGGATGGATGGATGGATGGATGTACAGATGGATGGACGGATGGATGGATGGATGGACAGATGGATGGGTAGGTGGGTGTATGGATGGATGGGTAGGTGGGTGGACAGATGTATGGATGGATGGATGGATGGACGGACGGACGGATGGGTAGGTGGGTGGGTGGATGGATGGATGGATGGGTGGGTGGATGGAAAAATTTGGAAAATTCTAAAATTTAAGACTAAAATCTGTTTTCTGAGTTAAGTAAAGACTCAAATGAATCAGAATCATTTTTAGGTGGTGGATCCCAATATCTGAGCCTACCTGTTCTTATTTAACCCTTGTAAACACTCAAAGGAACAGATGATCTTTTAATTCAATGAGTTAGTTCAGCAGCTTTTGTTCAGTGCCAAACCTTTCTGTATGGTTAGTTGCTACCGTGGTAACTTCCATCACACATACAATTCCACAGTGACACAGATGACAAAACTGAACTGAAAACTGGAATGAAAACCAGCTGATCCAGATAAAACCCTAAGCTTTAGTGTCTGAACAAAGAGGGAGAGTCATCAGTGAGATGCTGAACATAGCAGAAATAGTTCAGGTGTTGACCCAGGATGCCCTAAGGCAAGGGTAGGTTTCACATGGACGTACATCACTGCGTGTTATTATCATTTTATTACACTGGAACAAAGCATTAGCATCTAATGTCCTGATGCAATTCATCTATGAATAAAGGTGTCAGTTTTCAGTACATTGTGCATTATAAAGCAATACACCCGTAAGATAAAACCTCTTATATTAGTACGTAGGCAAGTTTCCATCATCAGAGGAACCCCTTAAGGACCTGCGTTGTTGAATGTTTTTCTCTATTACTGTCTTCAATAAAAGATAAAAAGAAAAGTGAGATGACTGTTATGACCAAGTTCACTGGCTTACTGGTAGAGGGTGTAACTGTGTTCAGAGAAGAAGGAGAGAAACATATGCTGGTGCAACAGAGACACATGAGGAAGAACATTAGTGTTGCCAAAACAAACCTTTTCATTCAACAAGTAACCAGCTTACACATACACATAGTGTAAGAATCAAATATATGAATGGTGACAATACAACTAACACATAACAAGAGTAAATGTTAAAAAGACACAAAAGAACACATCCATCAACTCTGGAGTACTGGTGTACATTTATGATGTAAGATCTTAAGATTTTCATAAAAGTTCTTAAATGTCCCAGTGAATGTAAGAGTGAATGAATAATGGATCAGATCAGTGCCTTGAAAAAGCACTAAAGAAATCAAATCCATTATTATTATTATTATTATTATTATTACAATCTAATGCATGGCAGAGAGTGGAGACTTACTGAAGCTTCCATGTTGGTGAGTTTTTTAGCCTGTTTCAGTTTGGATTCCCAAATTTCCTTCTGTTCAGCTCATCTATGTGTCTTCTTGCACATATACTATATTTTAAAATTTCTAGAATAGACTTTAAACATCTCCCAGAGCAGTGATGGTTTATTTGTAGAGGCTCCACGATTAGATAAAAATAGTCTAAATTTGTCTGCACAGTACTCTGTTAATGTTGGATCATACGGGACAGCTGTGTTTCTAAGGTGGCTATAATGAATGAAAACTGCATAGTCAGACAGGACTATGGAACCTACTCAGCTGGGGGGCACTGATGGCAACAAAGACCTTTGCAATAAAATAAATAATCTTTCTTTCTAGCGAAAAAAAAAAAAAAAATATATATATCATTGGTGCCAGCTCCATTACTGGTACCTTCATCAGCTACACTAGTCAGCTGGGCTCATCCATGGAGTTGGAAACTAGGCTTTTTCTGTGTCATGTGGTCAGACTAGACAAAATAAACTAGCTCTCCTGTTGACCTTTGGGGTACCACGGGTTCTAGATCCTCTGACACAGTTCATTCATTAGTTTCTTCGTACATTCCACTGGCATTTTTAGTTGAATAACCTCTCAGCTGGTACTGTATGTCTGTTTCTGCACGCAAAACTTGACACCATGGCAACGTGGCCCTATAGTTTGTCTGTTGCTTGGTAACACACTTTAATGATGTTTCTATGATTCTGGGCATAGCAACGTGATTGGCCATTGGGAGACCATCATATTCCAAAATTACTAATATCTGCCAAAATATCGGTCCTATCAACTTTTGGTTTTTAGTCTCTTCTTTGATCAAAAATACAAGATATGATTCCCTAGACACACAAACACAGTCTACTTCCCCTTTTATAGAAGAGATATTTTATGTATCACAAATATTTAAGGTCTACAGGGCTTTGCCACAATCACAAAAATGTAACATAATATTCATAATTAAATGTACATAAAGTGGATAAACACAGATAATTCAGATCTCATTCTCTTAGACTAAAACTTTATTTACTCTCAGGTTTTGGTTCAGGTTCTTGTGATACTGCTACTACTCAGAAGGTTTCCTTTTTCTTCTTCTTCTTCTTCTAATGTTTCTTCTTGGACTTGGAGTCAATTATCAACTGAGACCGACGCTTCAGTTCTTCTCGTGACAGGAAATTAGCCTCATCCTCGTCTCTCTCATCCTCTGAGACACAAAGGTTCCACATATTTTAAACACAGAAACATGAAGACTATATATGTGTTCCTTGTGGTTATGTGTGTAGATACCAACTGACCGTCATCAGAAAGATCCAGGCCTTGGTCCTGAGGCAGTTTGACACGAATGTTGGAAAGGGGTAAGTTCTGCTCCATCTTGAAGTAGAACTGCACAAACAGCACCAACACTTGATCAGTGGAAAAATAATATTGTGCATTTCATAAACAAACTGCTTCTTTTTTTTTTTTTTTTGCAAATTAATACTTTTTACAAAATAAAATGTATATTTATTCTTAGATAGATATTATTCCATTTTCCCAAACAATTACAGTTGTAACAGTTAACCATTTTTTTTTGGTTTATCAGTTAAATGGATGCATAATGCAAGTTTGTCAAATTCAATTTTCATGGTTTAGGCAAAGATGATACTTTCAATCCTTCCCAGCTTCCAGGTTCCCCTTTGCAAGAGCACATCTCAAAAGTTCCAGTCAAGCAAACAACACTTGACTGATTTTGAATTTATCAGCTCCAAGTTACGTCAGTTAAAATGATTATAGGACCTAAAAATGGATCACATGATAAAATAGTCAAAGTCATTAGTAAATGGTAGACAGACTGTTACATGTTGTCTGTAGCTCTCTGATATGGTATGTTCTCAAACAGAGAAGTTGCGGTGGAGCGTTAGTAATCAAGAACAAACACTTCACATGGCTCTAATGGCCGCCTTTCCATTCAGATAAGCACCGCAGCATGGCTGAGCATGAACAGTATGCATGAGCAGCCTGTGCTGACTGGCCTTAGTGCGTAATGTGGGCTAATGTGGCGTGCCACCTGTTACATGCACACACATGCCACTCATAGGGGACACTGTCCATTATTACCTCTGACAAAAAGGTTATGTTTTCACCTGTATTTGTCTGATTGTTAGCAGTCTAGTGTTCACAATTTCAGACTAATTATCCTGGTTTTTGTGTAGGTTTCACATGACAGTGACTACAGATGAAAAAGTTATGTAGGTCAGAGGTCAAGGTCAACAAAAATCTCCATATTGTCATTTGTTTATGCTGGGTGAAGTTTTTTTTTCTTATCTCGGTCAAACCTCATGTGGTTTCATTAAAATTTACGACACACAAGCACAGTGTCAAGATTTAGGGCTACCCAAGATTTTTGTATATTTTAATTGAAATATCTTTGAACCATTGTCTTCTATGATGCAAAATAACATAATGATCAAATTTGTCTTCATGAAGATGTACGTATGTTAGATGTATATAAGAGTACATTTATAGTACATACACACTAAATTGCACAATTTATTTTCTGAATATGACAATATTAGGAATTTAACAGGGGTCATTTGAACAATATTCTGTTTGGGCTTTCAGAATTAGACTTTTTCCAAATGCAAAGGCATTGTCTGAGTAAGACGTGGGATATGCTGATATTAGTAATGTTTAATGAAGAGTCTCTGGACATGCATTCAGTGAATTGGGAGAATGTGCGTCTTTTTTGGGTTTTATCACAGGCTGTGACGCCTGATCCCTGTTTGAAATCAGCTGGGGTAGAGACTAAGATCCTCTCCACTAAAGATGAGCGGTCCACATTTCTGATCAGAAGGTAAAATATAAATATTTTGACACATTATAAATTGATACGAACCTGTTTATAAATATAAACAAGTACCAAAAGGAAGGGAGGAGGTCTTTCACCAAATAATATATATAAACTGTGTCCACACAGTGCATATAAAGAAACAGGAACAGTTTTTACATGCAACAAGTGAACAGCTAATTGGGATCTCTTTTAATTTTTCAAAATAAGGGAAAAGAAAATTCTAAATTTTGTCTATAGGAATATTAACGTCAAATCAACATGATTGCTGATGTTATGTTGTTGAGAGGAATTCAGCAGCCCTTATGGATGTTTTTGTTCTCTATAGTTTATTGTCAAAATAATTTAACACGTTAATGTGTTTATGAATGACGGATCAAAAATCATTCTTCATAGTAATAGAGTTATTAGTAACAGGATGTCGGATCAGACACATTATGTCACTAAAGCGCCAACTTCTCTGTTAATAAGAAAAGCATGCTGTGTGTGATTCCCCTAAATATTTGTGTCATTCCGTTTAAAAACCAAACTGTGTCATTATCACAACCAGAGTCTGAATTAAATAAAGTGGTGCCAGTGGTGTCATGAAGCTTTGTCTCACCTCCTCTTCTTCCATCTCCTTCTTAATTGCAGCCAGATCCTTTTCTTTTAGCTCATTATGCAATACCTGCAACTTCATACCAATCTGGGTCAACAGTGTCACCATGTACTCATCTGAGCCTGGAGACACCTCAGCTTCTTCTGCTCCCTCACTCTGTAGGAAGACATCAGAGGACATTAGAGAAGTCACAATTAATGGACTGCAGAGCGTTGCTTCTCGGCTGACCTTTTTTAGATGTCAAGAAACTTAAGTGAAAAGCATCGGTTACAGTTCTGTGCATAACTGTGAGGCCACTGGGTTAGGTAAGGCTACTGTTGCTGCAAAGTTAAAATGAGCATACATATGCATTTCTCTGTGTCTGCATCAAGGTGCAAGAAATATTTACAGAAAAAACAATGCTTCTACAGACCAAAGTGATCTCTCTTGACATTGAACATGTCTCGAACACTTCTAAGCAAAAAATCTTTTGGTGTGTTTTTACCAGGTTTCATTTACCACATATTAAATCTTTGTTATTGTTTGCGTTACTTTGTTATTGTTTTACTTTTACTTTTTACTTTTGTCTGTACAAGTAATTTTGTTCTGATTACTTTTTTCAATTCTGCACATGCAGCTTAAGGAGGCCTGAGACATTTGTACTGAAAATCTTTACTTTAGCTGACCCCAGTTTTTCATCATGATGGTTGAAGTTGGTTTTACCAATGTGATATGTTCAAGTTTGATGGTGATGTGCTCCACTGCGGCTCGGATGGTACTGAGGTTCTTTTTGAGCCCATCCAGCTGCTCTTTGGCTCCGACACACCTCCTCATTGTTGCCTGTAGCTCCTGCTCTTTCTCCTCCAGGTCCTGTTGGTCACTGTTTATAACACAATACATTCACAGATAGGTCACTCACTCTCTCTCTGGGTATACTCTGTGCTAATATGTCACAAAATATAACTTCTATATCATATTAAAAAACTATGAGACAGTGACAATGACCACAACAGTTGACTAAGGCAGGGCCTCTGTTGTAATACTGGTGATTGGGTCACACGCACTGGGAAACTTTAGCCTCATGGGAATACTCCATATCCTGCAGCTGTTTGGTCAAGAGCTCCTTCTGTTCTTTCAGTTGCTGTAGCACCTTCTCGTTTTCTTTCTTCATATTCTCCAGATTTTCTTGTGCTTCCTTTTGTGAGCTGTAGCGTTCTGAAAATTCCTATAAGATAAAAAATAATATAAAAAACTTTAAAAGCTTACTGAAATAACCCTTAGTAGGCATATAACATTCAGTGTGTAAACCACTTTTTGGGATCATTCAGGAAAAAATGTACTTTTTTAAGTGGTTAAACATATGATTGAGCTTTAATTAGCAATTACTTTTAAGGTTTCATCTCTGCTGCTTTACTCAACATAACAGCTCCCATAATTGTGATATTTGAGTTTCACTTTTTCATAGTAGAATGAAACAATGTCTGTCTGTCTTTACATCATATACATTTGCATTAAAACCTCTTTACTCAGACTGAGATGAACAAAGTGCAGAAGGAAGGTGTGAATTTTCAAATTCTGGCATATTTCTCCTGATATTCATGTGGCTTTTTAGCACAGAAATATCATTATAAAATAAGGGCTCATCAATAGGCAGGACCTTCTGTTAAACACACTGCAGATAAAGCATATCTTTCTACTTCTGTGTGCTTACCTCAACAGTGTGGATTCCAGTTGCTTCTTTGATGCGTCTGAAAGCCTCCTCATAAGCTGAAATAGCTTTCTCCTCCTCACCTGCCATTCTGGTGGTACTGCGCTGAGCCTCACTGCTTACGTCATCCGGCTGCATTGCTTTTCTCTGGGCCTACAAGCCACACAGTTTATAACCAATCAACATGTTTGATGATTTACTTTCAGTCTGTCTCGATCAAGCAATAATTAGCATGAATTGAACAGTTAAGGCAGTGACATGTAAGTAGTTTTCGCTTTTTGTCATATTTTTAAGATTGGTAAATAATTCAGTGTTTGACAACAGTGTCATATGGCTGGTAAGTAATGGAAGTGTCACCCTTCTTTCGCCTTTTTCTGCCGGGGCCTTGAGCTCTTCAGTCTTTTTCATGTATCCCACTATGATATGCTCTCTCTCTTTGCATTCTTTGTAAAGCAGTTCCTCCTGTTGCTGTAGCTCGGCCTGGAAGAAGGAGGAGCACACAAAGGAACTGATGTTAGGGAGTGAAATACAGAGAAGAGGGAGACCAGATGCAAGGACAGAGCCACCTGCATCCTCCATGACCCCACCCACCCTGTACATGAACTATTCACCCCCTTGCCCTCTGGCAGGAGGCTGCGCTGCATCTGGGCAAAAACATCCAGGCTGAAAAACAGCTTCCACTCGGATGCAATCAGACTGTTGAACTGCTCCACCTCCGTGTACTGCCAATAGACTGTCCACTGCACACCTCAACAAATCATGATGCTGCTAAAGTTACTACTGCCACTTTATTTCACTGTTGCTCATGCTCCTGCTACATGCACCATCACATTAACTGTACTGTGGTTGCATAATGTGCAATTTTGTGCATATTACAAAGTTATTGTATTTATTTTGCATATTTTATGGTAGTTTTTATTCAACGCTATTTACCTTTTATATCTATTATTTTATGTTTCTATCTTTCTATCACATGCTACAAAAACTGAGACCTGGGTGATTATATTTTGTTCTATCATGTATTATTGAATGACAATATAGCTGAGTCTGAGTCTGGGAATGAATTAAGGAAACAGATAGATGGGAAATTTGGCTGTTAATTTAGGTTTTTTTTTTGAAGAGAGATAATCTTACTTTATTTTAGAGATGTTTGAGCAGTATTTTGTTAAATGTGTTGTTTCCAGAACCAGTGCTGATAATGATTATTAGTCTTCAAGCAGGCCAGTAGCCAGTAACCTGTATTTGGAACTGATATACAGGTACAGTAAAAATTAAAAAGTAATGTAATACCAATAAAGTACAATTCAATCATGTTTCAACCATCTTTAGTTGTCAGGTTTCACAGTGAGTGATAGAATAAATAGAAGAGAATGGAAATAGTACTACTGAAGATTGTTTTTTCATTTTAGTGTTTGGATCACAACCAGTTATATGATATTGGTCAAATATGTTTGCTGAGTGGGTGGTACATAGATAATTATTTCCAAGTACCTGATGCTACTAGTAGTACTGTGGGTTTGATACTGCACTTCTTCCCACCAGCTTTACTACCTTAGAGATGCATTCATTGTGATGCATATAACTGAAATAATAGGAAACAGTCATCCTGCTTTCAGATGTGGCATGTATGCAGTAAGCTCATGATAGAGTAAACCAAATGTCACCTTGGCAGCCTTTATAGAGAGCTGAGCGTCACTGTTCATTGCCTGCACCTTGTGGAGCACCTCTCTCCTCTTAAGGATCTCTGCTTCAAGGCTGTCTAACTGCCCCTGGAAAGTCAGACTCTCATCCTGAAGTGTGGAAATTGGAAAAGGAGACAAAGAGTATATGAATGACTACGTATCAAGAGAAAAAAGAAGGAAAATTTAAGACAATAGCATATTGTAATTACTACTTTGAATTATGAAGTTATAAAACATATTTAGTCATTAAAGTGCTACAACAAACTTGATATTTTCAATTTATTTACCAGTATAGAGTAAAAAAACAATAGTTTACACAAAGGCAAAGTTAGGACAGGAAGTACTGTACCATTACTGAGTTCTGACTCAATGTTTATACATCACAAACACAGAGTCCCCTATCAAAGGTGCAACAAAACACACTGCAATGTAGTGGCCTTCAGTACAATTTTGTTTCAACACAAAACATATTAACTAAAACATGCATAAAAGAAACACTGAACATGTGCAATGAACCACAGAACAGGTGATCGATGCTGTTACTATATGTGTCCCATAATTAATTTTTTATTCTTATCGTGAAAAACACTGCATGCTATTATAGTGGGGGTTCCTATATTGCAAACAAATTAATAAGATGAGAATTTAATGTGATAGTGTGGTAGTGAGTGGTAAATCACATTTTTTTGTCACCTGCAAATGCTGTTTGAGTTTCAGATA
>JAPSES010019165.1:0-13515 GCA_029822895.1 Maxillicosta whitleyi
CTGAAGAAAACCACCATTACAGAAATGTGGATTTGTTCATTTCTTTGTTAGCAGCATGTAATTCACATTTCTGTGGGAATGTTTCCAGTGTCAAGAATCTAATAAAATAGATAAAAAACAAATGTGGCAGTAATTTTGCAGGGTGTCAGTCACAATATCTGCTGCTTGGCGGAGGAGTGCTTTTCTAGTGAATTATTATTTTCCTCTTTCCCGTGGAATGAATTGTGAAAGTTAAACAAGCAAAAAAAAAGGCTATTTTGAAGTAGAGCTAAGTTCACTTTCTGTCGTTTTAGAATTGTAACTAAAATACAACTTTGACTTAAAAGTGTGATGAAAAACAGATTTGTTTTTAAATATTTTTCTCTGTGCGTTTCATCAGTATACAACAGAAACGTCTCTATGATTATATAGTGTGTAGTTTTGTTGTAGTTGCAGAGTTTATTTTTCATCATTGTGGGTCTTTTATGCAGCACTCAAACTGTTCTGGGCAGCAAAGTCATATCACTGTGGAGCTTATCAAGATGAACTAAATGACAGATGTAGTCAGTTCCCTGTGGAGTTCTTCAGAATGTTTCTTGGGTTTTTATTGTCTGCTCCAGCTTTTCCAAACTTTAGTACAAAAAACATGGGAATAATGATCTACACTTATGTAAAATCATATACTGTTTGGTGATGACCGCAATCCCCCACCTGTGTGTTCATGCCTTCTACAAACATAGTGAAAATACTACTCTTCTATTCTAACGACCAGTTTTCAGTTAATAATAAAAAACAGAATTCTTAGAAGTGCACTTCAAAACTCCATTACCACATAAAGTCTATTGCGCCCAAGTCCTCAAGAAACCCAGAGAATGTGACATTCAGCTCACTTTTAAAAAGAAACAAGAACTCAATATTGGTTGTAGTCTTACCATTTATTCACAATTAGAATATTAATAAAAAGAAAATCAATATAATATTAAGAATATGAATAAAACCACTCTTATTGTTCAACATTTAAATTGGTCTTACTTCGGTTTTCTTTAATTGAGTAGATTAGATTTACCGTATTTTCTGGATTAGCCTATAAATCGCTCCAGCCATAAAATGCTTAATACAGAGGGAAAGGACATATTTAAGTCGCACTAGAGTATAAGTCGCATTTTTGGGGGTAAATTTATTTGTTAAAATCCAACACCAAGAACAGACATATCATGTTGAAAGTCAATTATAAATAAAAAATAGAATAGAGAGCAACAAGGTGAATAAGTGTACGGTATGCTAACGTTACATGACGCATAAACAAACAACTGAGAACGTTCCTGGTATGTTAACGGAACATATTCAGAGTTATTCAGATAACTATAGCATAAAGAACATGCTAACACGTTTACCAAACTATCACTGTCACTTTGAATCAACTCCACCCACTCTGGAGGTAGAAGAGGTGGGGCTTCCTCTTCTAACGTCGCTTACGTCAGTTATCGCCAATGTTGAAATGATCAACACAGACCTAGAGTGCCCTCTGGTGGTTTAGTGTGAAAATAACATGTGAAATAATATAATAATGTGTTAATACTTTCACATATAAGTCGTTCTGGAGTATAAGCTGCACCCCTGGACAAACTATGAAAAAACTGTCACTTATAATTGGGAAAATACGGTAAGTTTCTTTTGGCTTTTCCCTTTAGGGCTCGCCACAGCAAATCAGATTTGCATATTGATTTGGCAAGTTTTTACATCGGATGCCCTTCCTGACACAACGCTCTGTATTTATCCGGGCTTGGGGCCGGCACAATGAGACACTGCCCCCTTGTGGCTACAGGTATAGATATGTATAGCGTAAAGGGCCTTACCTAAGGGCCCACCTGAGGTTCAAACCTGCCATCTTCCACAAAAAAAACAGTGGCGTAAACCACTGAACTACCCAGTCTGTACAGTTCTCTAATATGTACAGCATCCATGTTCTGTCATTTGTTTGATTTTCCCGTAAAACACCCACTAAATAATCACAGTATGTGACTTATAATCCGGAGAACACGGTATAAGGACTAACCGCACACTGTCCTTGGGTGAAACTGTGTTCAGAATAGAACTCACAGCTCTGCCAACTCCTAAAACTCAAAGCAACTCACAGCAAGGTAGACTCCATACAAGAGCATAAACAAGTTAAACTCACCCCCCAATGCTCCTTAACACTGCCAGGACCCTGCCGATTTATCAGATGTAATGCTGCCTTTCACCACGTCCCAGCGGCTCGTGTGCCACGCCGAAATCCTTTTCCCTCCCCATTAATCTCTTTCCTGTCTTTCTCTGCCTGTCTCCCAGTCTCATATATCCCTCTATGACCAGTGCCCTCCTTCCCCTTTCTGCACTTTACAGTCCCATACGCAGAAGATAAGGTCCAAATATCTGACGCCATTTTATTTTTCATCTTCCCCGAGGGCTCTTTGTCAGCTTCTTATCAGAATGTCAGGCCTCTGCTTGAGTAAGCAAACAAACAAGCGGCAGCAGAAATGATGTATCAGAGAACTGCCACTGGTTGGGGATGAGCTGTCAGTCGCTCTGTTGAGCTAATGATCACTGTTGGGTGCTGCGGGAATTTAAGGTCTGTAATTCAGGCCACATTTTTTCCCTTCTGTTTGTGCTACGGTCCCACTCATGCATGTGCAGTTGGAGTCTTGATTGTTTGAGTTTTGAGTCTGTTTGTTGTAGGTTGTTGCTGTTACAAAGACATAAACTAGAGTTGCTCAGAAGATTGGGAAGACAAGTCGATCGCCGTGACGGATCTGATCGTGTTTTAGTGTTAGCTGCCTCGGTTGAAGGATGCTCTGACAGGGTCCAATTTCCAATTTCTCATCCAATATGAAAAAAAAAAAAAAATCTATGTTTTAATACATTCCAGCTTGCGTTTTTCAAGTCCTCCAACCTAAATGACTATATACACTGACCAGCCATAACATTCTGACCAGTGACAGGAGACGTAACCATGATATTGATCATTTCAGTACAATTGGCCCTTTGAGTGGGTTGAATCTATTAAGCATTAAGTAAACATTTAGTTCTCAATGCTGATGTGTTATAGGCAGCAAAATGAGCAACATAAAGAACTGAGTGACTTTGACCAGGTCTATATGTAATGGTGTTGACAACTGCAAGTCTTGTTGGGTGTTCCTGGTCTGTTTCTGGTCCACAAAGAGGGTCCACAAATGGTTTTTTTGTAGACATCATTCAGAAACCAAATGTTGGTTTTGGGACTCCCAAACAGTTCAGTCAATCAATCAGTCAGTCAGTCAGTCAATCAAATTTTATGTATATGCTATATTTTTACTTGCTGTCTTCCTATCTCTGCTATTTATATCGAAGAATTTTATTAAACTGTTGTAACTGTGAAATTTCCCCAGGATGGGATAAATATTCTATTCTGTTCTATTCTATTCTATTCTATTCTATTCTATTCTATTCTATTCTATAGCACCAAATCATAACAAAAGTTTTCTCATGACACTTAACATATGTACCCAGTGGAAACTAGACTCTTTTTTTTTTTTTTGCATTTATTCTCATAGTTTACCACCACAGACCGGGTTTCAACTTTTTATGAGATTGATGCATATTTTATTCTTGCAGCCAAATATTTGAATATTTAGTGCGTAAGCAGACTCTGAGGCCAATTTACAGAAACCCAACAGAATCCTCCAGGACCAAACAGTTACGTCCAACTGAAAAGGTTTTTTTTTTTTTTTTCACCGAACATGTTCATAGCCCCCTGACAGTGCCCATCGTCAGAGTTGCTCAGATCCAGACTCTTGCCTATTTCGCTTTTTTCGGAATCATCAACTTTAAGGACTAAATATTCACTTGCTGCCTAATATATCCCACCTGTTGACAGGTCCCAATGGAATGAGATAATCAAAACTATTAGCACTCAGCCTGTCAGTGGTCAGAATGTTATGGCTGGGGTAGATCATTTGTACGGAGATTACTTTTGCATTTAAGCGCTGATGGTGTAAAATGAGGGTGGGGGGGTCGAAATCATGTTGATTCAGGGGCCACATCCAACCTAATACGACCTGATATGGTCCGGATCATTAAAATAATAATATATAAATGATGTCAGTTCCACAATTATATGTGTAATTTCTATGTTTTGGTGTGAAAAAGGTCAAATTGTATTATTAAAATGTTTACATCTAAAAACTACCCTTTAAAAACATGAGAAAAACATGAACAACCATGAATAAAAAGACATTTCTTCAGAAAAAAAGTGCATTTTTTTTTTTTTTAAACAATTTATGCCATTATTTGGCCTCAGTTCCTCATTTTCACATGTTCATTATAATGTACAGATCACAGTGGATCTACAAATATACAGAATATTCAACAAAAGGTAGAATATTGGTACAATTACACTGAATTCTGTTGAGACATTTTTTGTAAAAGGCTAATCTGTAAATGTAAACCTTTTTGTGTAATTTAACTTTTTTTTTTTCACTAAAAGAAAAAGAGGGAAAAAATGGTGTTTTTCATTATTTATATTTTGTTATGATAGTGTTTTATTGCTTTGACCCACTTTAGATTGAATTGACCTAAAATAATTTTAACATCATATTTTCAGTGTAACTTTTGTATTTCACTAATTCATCCAAGGGACTGAATTGGACTCTTTGCCGGCTGGTTTTGGCCCCCGGGCCGCATGTTTGACACCCCTTGTGTAAAAGCTAAGTTCCAATAGATTAAGGCATAAAACAAGCCTGAGTCGACGGTTGCTATTGCTATGGTTACAAAACACAGTTTAAGAGTAATGCTGCTGTCAATATGAAACAGGAGGTGAATAGAGTGGGTTTAAGTTAAAGATGTACTGATTGTTCAGTTTGGCTGATTAATTAATGGCAATAGAATGTTTAACAGCCTACAGGAATCAGCAGAATTTGACAATGGTAGATGCAGGTGGTTATTATTAGGCCTCTAAAATGGGAAACGGGGAACATTACATCAAGACAAATATGATTTAAAAAAAAAAAAAAAATCTATTTTAGTTTTAGTGTGACATGAAGTTTTATGGTTAACTCAGTGACTCACTTCATTCAGTTCATTTTTACATTGAGCTTGTTACTAGTTCGAGATGTTCAGTTCAGTAATTATTTGGTTCTGTTGAAGTGTAAAATTTCAGACATGCATAATACATTTTCACTGTCCAGATTTTCTAGGACAAGGACAGGCATAATATCTGCTGAACTATCATTACCATATTAGCCTCTAAAATCCACCATCAGCCGACCTCCAGTTTAAGTCTGCAGGTTTCGCTGCCGTCCTCCTATTTATAGTTTTTGTGTGAAGTCATACACCTAGAGGGCAAAAGAAAGCTTTTGTCCACCGTCCGCCAGCTATGTTACAAGATTTATTTAGCTAAAATGTCACATGGTAGTTGTCCTGACAAAGAGACAAACCTTCTGCAGCTTCTCCAGCGTGAGAACGACAGCACACACACAGAACGATCCATGCACACGTCCGCTAACGGAACGATTCAGGTGAATAAAAACCTACCGATCCCTCGTAACATGACTGAAAACTGTGAATAATAATGACAGTGTGAACATTCGATTTGACCTCAGTGTCCCTACACAACAAGATGTAAGTATATCATAATAAGTAGATTGTTCACATGAATGATGAACACATTAAGGAAGACAAAAGTAAAGAAATGACCCAAATGATTCATCAGTTACAAAAGATGCTGTCATCAGGTCTTTGTCTTTGTCCAGTGACTTACGCCGCTTTTCCACTTCATGGTACCGGCTCGACTCTACTCGACTCTTTTCGCTTTTCCATTACAAATAAGGACCTGGAACCTGGGACCCGATACTAGTTTTTTAGAACCGCCTCAGCCGAGGTTCCAAAATGTTGGGACCGACTGTTTTCTCTGTGACCGATTTACAAAAATCAGACACTGGCAACCTTCCACACCAAAATCAGCGGTGTAAACTACAAAGCTATTTTAGTCACTATTACATCATGTATAAGTCACATATTTAGTCAGTTTCAGTTTAGTCAGTTACTTTGCTGGTTTTCCACGTGTTGAAGTGATGGATCAGCTCATTACCCACAAAGAAATGTTACTTTTTGAAGATTGTCACTGAATGTTGACTTCCTGTGCAAGAAAGAAAGAAAGAACATAAGGAAAGAAAGGAGGAAAGAAAGAAAGAAAGAAAGAAAGAAAAAACAAAAGAAAGAAAGAACAAAAGGAAAGAAAGAAGGAAAGAAACAAAGAAAGAAAAAAGAACAAAAGAAAAGAAAGAGAGGGAAAGAAAGAACAAAAGAAAGAAAACAAGAGGAAAAGAAAGAAAAAACAAAAGGAAGAAAGAAAAAAGAACAAAAGAAAGAAAAAAGAAAGGAAAAAACAAGGGAAAGTAAGAAAAAAGAACAAAAGAAAAGAAAGAGAGGGATAGAAAGAACAAAAGAAAGAAAACAAGAGGAAAAGAAAGAAAGAAAAAACAAAAGGAAGAAAGAAAAAAGAAAGAACAGGAGGAAACAAAGGAAAGAAAGAACAAAAGACAGAAAGAAAAAAGAACAAAAGAAAAAACAGGAAAGAAAGAAAAAAGAACAAACAAAAGAAAAGATGAAAAGAAGGAAAGAAAAGAAAAAACGAAAGAAAGAAGAGGAAAATTCTTTTGTTTTGTCCCATGTTGGTTGTTTTCCATCATTAATATTCCTTCACTTTTCCAGGTTGCTCATCCAATTAACTTGCTAATTAATAGGCTTTCCCCCTTTTTCTACAAGGAAGACGACTATTAAATGAACAATAGAACACAACCAAGTTAATGAGGGAAACTGTCAGGAGTTCCACTGAGGACTCTTTAAAGCTTGAATGAAAGGGCCGTATATGAGAACGGCGCTATCGCTGCATCGAGGCTCAAAGCTGCTAGTGATAATAATGATTGATTGCTTGACAGACAATTACATTTTCCACTTTCCAGTTGCACAATAATGCTCCATTCTTCTCTGCTAGTGCAACAAAACCCTATTGTGGAGAATGGCTTTGCTAAGCAAGAATGGGTTGACCTTAAGCCTGGCTGTGAATGCACGTCAGACCAGTGAGATGTGAGCGGTGGGTTAGCGCTATCGAACCATGTGATCCCTTCAAACTGCGACCACTGTCACCAGCGCGTTCTGATTGGCTTAGATGACGGGAGTGAATGAAACTGTCGACATCATCAGGTTGAGGACGACGGGGGAAAAAGTGTGTTAATTAGAGGCAAAGAGAGATGATTCATCTGCTCACACAGTGTTCGTCTTCATCTTCTCTGGATCTGTTGAGACGCACTTTGTAATAAACGTCCAAAATGTAATAAATTTTTCATTTTGTTTTGTAATAAACTTCCAAAATGTAGTAATTTTTTTCATTTTGTTTTGTAATAAACGTTCAAAACGTAATAACTTTTTCATTTCGTTTTGTAATAACGTCCAAAATGTAATAACTTTTTCATTTTGTTTTTGTAATAAACGTCCAAAATGTAATAACTTTTTCATTTCGTTTTATAATAAACGTCCAAAACATAATAACTTTTTCATTTTATTTTGTAATAAATGTCCAAAATGTAATAAGTTTTTCATTTCGTTTTATAATAAACATCCAAAATGTAATAACTTTTTCATTTCGTTTTGTAATTAACGTTCAAAATGTAACAACTTTTTCATTTCATTTTGTAATAAATGTCCAAAACATAACTTTTTCATTTTATTTCGTAATAAACGTCTAAAATGTAATAACTTTTTCATTTCGTTTTGTAATAAACGTCCAAAATGTAATTTTTTCAAACCAGCTATCTTCCACACCAACGTCAGTGGCGTTAACCACTGAGCTACACAGTCGCCTGTACGTACAGTAATGGCGGATGAAATTTCGGCGTTTTACAGTAATAGCGTACGAGACTCCAGCATCGTAAAGTCGAAATAACGCAAGTCGGGCACGTCGTAACCTGAGGACTACCTGTATTATTGTTTCTGAGAATATTGGGCGTATATTTAGGCATTGAATTTGCACGCCCCGCCCTACAAACGTACATCATGTCCCTTTAACGTCAACTAGATCTGCTTAGGGCTTGTGCATCCTTCGCTTTCCAGCCCATAATCATTGGTGGTCTATCAGTCCGCTGTTACGCTTTCCCGTCAGCATTCCCTCCCACACTGTAATATCTGTCAAAGGAGGGCAGAGAAGTGTGAGCCGAGTGAAATAAATAAGGAATAGCTCAGTAATGCATATGTATGAGAACTCTTGTAGCCCCGTCTCACATGGTCATCGATTTCTAACTCGCCGAACCCTTTAATTTTGTTCAAATGTTATTCAAATGATCGCGCTGTGAAACGAACACATCTGAAGGAAGTGCATGAGACGTGGATAGAGGAGGCAATGGAAGTGTCTGATCTGTCTTCTTTTTTTTGTGTAATTTCCAAGGGTTCGGGGGTTGGGGGAGGGGAGGGTTTGATCCACTTCTGACTTGATATCATTGAAGTATTAATAAAACTGCAAAGAGTTGTTTCCTGAATTCACGCAAATTAGCAACACTTAAGGAAAACCATAATTTACAGTTACCTGGGATATTAATATGTCATATGGATGATGATGATGGATGTTATATTAATTGGTATGTGAGCTAATGAAGTAAAGCAAAAAAATAAAAAAATACTAGTTGACATGTAACTGTAATTACTTTCTCATTAGGTTTAAAGAGCTTTTTATGAAATGACAGTGTAATATAATCATACTTGTTACTTGTATGTCTTTAATACATGTTTTCAGTATGATTTAATTATAATATTGATATTATCTTAGTGAAATATATGTCAAATTAAAGTAATAAGAACCCTAACTTCAATTAGATGTGTCTACTACCTTTCTGTCCATGCAGTTCTCTCAGTTATGACCGAAGTATGATTGGGGGGGGTCAGATGAGGGAACCATCAGGGCTTTTTCCACTGAACCAGAACCAGAACTACATTTTCACCTGACATTTTTTAGATTAATTCCATAATGATGTAGTCAATTATTTCCAATAATCAGTTGTCTTTGGTGTCTTTTTTTCTTGGTTGCTCTGCTTCCAGTAGTAATGAAGTGGTTGTTAACCTTGGGGAGCGCCAAAGATCCCAAGGGGGCGGCAGGGGGTGCAAGGCTTTATCTTATCTGACTGCGAGGTCACGAGCGACATCGTTGGTGGGGGACCTTTGGAACAAGAAAAGTGAGCGCTCAGGATGTAGGTCGCCTGCTTCCAGATTGAGGTTCATTATGTATTTTTGCTTTTCTTTGTTCCATTGAGTGAGTTTTAACGGTAGAAAAAAAAACAAAAAAACTTGTACTGTCGGATCTGCTTAGCGTTAGCTTAACCATGCTACATACGTTCTTCTTTGGTTTGGGAGTTCTGACAGTTTGTTCTAAACACACCATCTGAGCAGAACGATCTTCTTCTGTGGTGTCCAAGAACTATCATGCGATTGGTCAGAATTTAATAAACGTCCAAAATGTAATAACTTTTTCATTTTGTTTTTGTAATAAACGCCCAAAATGTAAAAACTTTTTCATTTCATTTTGTAATAAACGTCCAAACAGTAATAAATTTTTAATTTCGTTTTGTAATAAATGTCCAAAATGTAATAACTTTTTCATTTTATTTTGTAATAACGTCCAAAATGTAATAACTTTATTTCATTTTGTGAGTTTTAATGGTAAAAAAAAAAAAAAGAAACTTGTACTGTCGGATCTGCTTAGCGTTAGCTTAACCATGCTACATGCTACATACGTAAACGGACATTTCTTCTCGTTCTTCTGTGGTTTGGGAGTTTTGACAGTTTGTTCTAAACACACCATCTGAGCAGAACCTTCTTCTTCTGCGGTGTCCAAGAACTATCATGCGATTGGTCAGAATTTGGAAGTGGGTGTGGTTAATGTGGAAAAATGGAGGACCTCCTACAGGTTCTCCACTTGAGTTTCTGGTGACGTATGAAATGTCCCGGCCAGAACAAACATTGTTCCTGTTTTTACCACTTTGAGAAAACAAACAAATGTCTGTGTTCTAGCGGGGTATGTAGCAGGCTTCAGAGGTGCAAAGTTTGTCACAATAGTCTGTTGTTTCATGACTTACACTGGTCTGGACTGTGAGCTTGTTTTAGATGTTTGCTCATTTAAGAGCTTGTTTAGATTACATTCTGTTTTGTATAGTATTGATATTAACCATAATGTGACTTTTGTTGTAATGATTTTTTTTTCTCTCTATTTAACCTTTTTTAAGTGATTTATTGGCATTTATTGTAATATTATACCCTATATTTTATGCTTTTTTTTTTTTTTTAATGAAAAGCAGGTATTTTCTTACACTTGATTTACTGATTATGTTGATGTTTATAAAAACTCAAATCAAGGTTGAGAGTTATTATATCAGAAATAGAAAAAACTGAAGAAAATATTCATATACACATATACACACACAGCCTAATGCATAATAAACAGCAAGAAAGAAAGTGGCAAGGTTAAAAATCTAATTACAACTGGCTGTCAGTGTGCTTTGTGAATAGGCTAAAGTTTGAAGCCAAAAATCTGAAATGACCAAACATCAGGTCAAAGCTTTTAAAACGGATCAAAATGGACCCAGATACAGAAAAAAAAGAATAAGTGACTTTTTCAGTAAAATCTATCATTAACTGAACATAAACCAAGTGTCTCCATCTACTGTCATTGATCCAACTCCATAGGTTTTACTGGTGAATCAATGCTTTAGAAGATAACAGTGTTTCCATGTTCACTACAGAACCTCAGAACATACAAACGGGTCATAGATGTGATGCGGGGATATATCATCGCTGGCCTCTTCACGATAAACGTATTGATACAGAAGCGTCGGTATCAGTATTTCACATGCAACAATTAGTATATCAAGTTTCTGAAACGGCGTCTGACTTTGCATGTTTTAAGTTTATTAAACCCATCTTTATTCGTGAACTACAGCCAAGTTCTTAATGCAGTGTTTTACGTGCACTACAGTGGAATTGTCGCTCTGCAGCAAAAAAAAAACCAAACAAACAAAAAAACATTTGGGTATACATGTGTCTGTTTTCTTTAAAATGTTAAAATAAAATAAAAAAAATGGACCTAAAATATCGAGATGCATATTGCGTTGAATACCATGTACCGGAATGCACATATATCATGATACATATCGTATTGTGACCCATGTATCGGGATATGTATCGTATTTCGAGGTTGTTGGCGATACCCACCCCTAATAACTGATGACCATGAAAAGAAACTGTATTTTACCCAAATTATTTACATGGATTGATAGGATTAATGGATCAACTGGTATTAAACACTTAAGATCAGTGGATGGTTTTGGTCGACAGTGGCTGTTTGGGTCTTTATGGGTTAAAATAGAACACCACTGTGAAATACACACCCACTACTGGGTCAAACTACCCTTGACCTTTAAACACGGAGCCCTAAAATCTTATGATTCATCCTTGCATTCCAGAGAACGTTACCGTGACATTTGATTGTGTCAAAGCTGTTACTGAGATTTTTAAGCATAACGAGGACTTACTAATACTGACTTCATATGTTGTTAGATTTAGAGTATCTAAAAACTGTATTGGACAGAGATTGTTGCATGGATTATTACAATCCAACAAAGAAAACTGGAGCTAAAAATGTTGTTTTCTTCTCCATATTTCTATCTGAAGCTCAGCAGAAGTGCCTGAACTGTCCCTGCCAGGTTCGAACATGTTGAACTCCATCATGCCCTGTGGAATGGACCATTATATATTATATTATGAGACCACTTTAACCCATAAAGACCCTGTGCTACTTTTATGACAGTTACCAGATGAATATTTCCCCCTATTTAACCTTTCCACCATGTATTTTACCATTATCCTCTGTATTTGATATTTTTCAGTGTTTCCTTCTGTTTTGCTGTATCTAATTAGATGTTTTTGAGTAAATTCAAAGTTAGTTATATCTAAAACAGTGAAAACTGAAGAAAAAGAGGCTTTTTCAGCAAATATATCACTAATTGAACATAATCCATGTGTTTCCATCCACTGTTATTGATCCAAGTCCGTGGGTTTTACTGGTAGATCAATGTTATAGAAGATGATGGTGTTTCCATGGTAACTACGGAGCCTCTGAACATCCAAATGGGTCATATCAGATGACTATGAAAAGATGACAAGCTGTATTTTACACAATTATTTAACTGTATTGATAGGATTAGTGGATGAAGAGGTATTAAACAGTTTGGTCGATGGTTTAGGTTAGCAGTGGATGTTTGGATTTTTATGGATTAAGTTTTTTCTCTTTAAATTTGTCTCGCATTTTTAGTGTTGCGCTAATGACTACAATAAAAAAATGTGTGATCATGTTATACAATAAAATATACATATTATTGGCACATTAAAAATGTACTAATGGAGATATAAGATGTGAACTGCTGTAAACATGTGTATAGGTTCCTTGTTTATTGCTTCCACCATAAGGAGGTATTGTAAACGCCTGTGTGGGTGCAGAGAACAGACGGCAGTAGACTGGGAGCTGAAACCAAGGGTTGTTTATTAACTGGACTGAACCCCTGTGGGTTTATGAACAGGAGGAGGTAGGGGCTTGGGTAGGCTTCAGGCGGTCAGGATGGGGGCTGAAGTGGAGAGCGGAGCCAGAGGAGCGGATTTCAGAGGAGAGCTGGGCTGGGTGGAAGGAGCCAGTGTAGGTCTGTGGGCAATGCAGGCAGAGGACGGAGGCAGAATCAGGCCGGAGGATTGCTGCAGGCAGAGGGAAAACAGGGCTTCGAATTTAAGGCCAAATCCAGAGATCAGTAAAAACAGGTGCGGCTGCAACATGACTGACTGTGAGACGGAGCCTCTGACCCGGCGGTGCAGTTGGAAGTGAGTGTTCATGCCAGGGTAGAGACGGGATGAACAGCAGCTGGCGGCCACACACCTGTCTTCACACCTCCAGTCAAGGCAGAGATGGGAAGGAAGGAGAAGCTGAAGTGGAAGATGTGACAGTGTGTCTGTTACTGCTGCCAAGGAGGTTCTGTGTGTGTTACAGATTTATGTCAAATATAGATCAAGAGGATTTTATAGAAGAGAGAGCTAATTGACCCTGATGGGAAAAGACTAGATCATGACAAGGACAAGTTACAGAAAAACGTGTGTGTGTGTGTGTGTGTGTATATATATATATATATATATACACTGTATATTACACAGATTAATCCATCATAATTAATCTGATCAAAAAATTAGAACAAAATGAACGTCCCTGCTAACACATTTGGGACAGTTTGTCCAAGCAGAGTTATCGTTGTGAATGCACATATGGGCAGTTGATCTGGTAGTGACAGGCAGCAGAACCAACCTATAAAAACAGAAGACACTAAACAGCAAGTTGGACCTCTGAATTCTGAATGGAAATATGAAGACAAAAAAACCAAGGTGGAACACGTGTTTCCAGTTGTTTTCTTGAAACTGTTAAACATGTTAATTGCATATATA